>PVLD010003053.1:0-107478 GCA_004027595.1 Dinomys branickii
TCATCTGTGTAACTGAGTAACAAAGGTGAAGGTAACATTATGTAGGACAGCATCCAGAGCTAATTCCCTTCTATGTTCTCTATAATTCTGTATTTCCTCAGTCGTTTTTGTATTAACAGAAGTGAAGATAACTTTATATTATACAGCATCCAGTGCAAATTCCCTACTATCTTCTCTATAATTTGGTATTTCCTTTAATTTTTTTGTGTTAACTAATGTGAAGATAACTATGTAATACAACATCCAGTTCTAATTCCCTACTATATTCTGTATAACTTTGTATTTTCTGTATTGTTTATGGCTTTTCTGATTCATATGTCTCCATTCTTTTGTCTTTAAAATAAAAATAAATAAATAAATAAATAAATAAAATTTAGAAAAAGAAATTGGAATCTAGAATTTGATGAGTGCAAGATTAAATAAATTTATTTCCATAGTTTTTAAATTTGGGTTTCAAAACAAAGACTATGTCACGTCTTAAAGATCTCACTTCCTGTGAAAGATTGATTCTCACGTTAAGTGCATTTGTTCTAAAGTGGACTTTTCCAATGTGATGACCCCTCAGTGAGGAAGCCTCCTGTCATCACATTGGTGTGGGTGGTACGGAGAGTCAGAGATCTGAAGGACCTCCCTCTTCCCCATGATTGGCTCAGTTAGTCTAGAAAAACTATAATTGCAGTACAATAGGAGACTAGAGAGGAGGTACAGGCAAATGGACATGAACACAAGAAAACTAGTATAAATGGAGGCAGGAGGAAGGAAAGTGGAAAAGGAGATGACTTTGAAGACACAGACAGGGACCAGGATGATACTTATTATTGTGCAAGCAATGGGTAGTCATTCTAGGGTTCTGGGCAAAAAGGTGATGATTTGTCATTAAAGAAATTCCTGTGGATACCACGAGGCAGGTGCTATCTTATTTCTTCTCATCAAGAAAGCCTCCCTGGATACCTTGTCTTTTTCTAAAACCAAAACTTCGTAATTCCCAGACTTTAATTTTAGGGTCTTCCTAAGAGACATTACCTTATTGCAGATCATAAGACAATGATGAGAAGACCCACCAAGACCAAGGGACCCAGCTGGGGCTTTGAAGTAGAGATCTCTTGCTGTAAGACTTCCACTTCCATCCATGATGAGATGGTAGGGACTGGATTTGTCCTCTCACTTTAAACAACCAAAATGGACAAGGTTTGAAAACGCAAGTTTTCAGACAGTAATACATAGCATAACATCACAACCTCTGAGAGAAAGGAGCCAAAGGAAGTGAGCCCTCTGCCAGCTTCCTGCCCAGACAGCATTTGTGAACAACACACAGAGCAGAGCAGAGCCTAGTGATCTCCCTGAGTTGAAGAGACACAGTAGGAACCCAGAGAGACCCAGGAAGGCCAGCATCTGCAGGGCAGCATGAGGGTGTATGGGAAGATAAAGGGCTGCCCCCAAAAAGCTGTGAATCTTCTTCCCTTGAGTCTTCAGCTGTATTCTGATGGTGTGAACATGAGAGAAATTGCTAGGGAAAGAAAAGAAGGACACAAACAGCAGAAAGGACTACACAAAACAATCATCAGAGTTCACACCAGGCTGGGAATGCCTTGTGAGTCCATCAGCTAGAGTGGAACAACCTCCTAATACATCATACATTAGGTAGAGACTTACAGAAATTAGTCCTTATTAGTCTTGGACTAAAAACTTCTGTGGTCCCACCTAAAAATAAATTGCAAAAGAACAATTCATTTCAAAATAGTTTGTCTACGTCTAAGAGTAAGCTCAAGAATATTTAAAGAAATACAAAAATATCAAGTACTCAGTAAGGTAAAATTTACAAGGTCTAGCATCGAGTCAAAGGTTATTGGACATGCACAGAAATAGGCAAACTCAACTCTTACAAGAAAAACCAACCAAAAGGAATGGATTCCAGCGTGACACAGACAAGGTTAATAGGTGTGGACCTCAGCTCCATCCATTTACAGGGGACTTCTGTGCTGACAATCACTGTAGGGAGAGTCTCAGAGGGAAGCTAACATTATGATAGACACCAAATAAAAGGCACTAGAGCAGTGAGGGTAAGAACGAAGGTGTACATTGTCACTGAGCAACCTTCTTGCAACGTTTCTTGTCTCACATTTCATACCAGGGATCCTATTGCTCGGGGACAATCCTCTCAAGAGAAGTTCATGGACCTGGTACAACTTTTAGCCGCTTAGGAGTGGAACTCATTTCAATTATTCAGTAATTTAAGACAAACATCTTCTCTGAGGAACAGGGGAGACGTGAGCAAGTTTGAGCAAACTCAGAAAATCAACCTATTCATCAGGCTTTCAAAAATATTATTCAATCAAGTACATGATCAGACATCAGATCAGCATTACTTTTTAATAGAAAGATAACACATTCCGAGGGAGCAACAACTTTCTTATTCAAACCTCCGCTGCCTATCTGTTATCTGTGCTGCCATCCATATCTTCTGTTTAAATCATAAGAAAAAATTAAGTTATTTGAGAGACAAGCATTTTATAACTAAGAATATTCCCTATTGCAGTGATTATATTAATGTTGAGCTATGTTAACCTGTAAATGCCTTTCTAAAGTCAAGTGTAAGAACACAACACTAGGAACCAGCAATTTAAACATGGAAAAACTCTTGCTATATATTCAAAATGACTAGTCTTGGGAATAACCTTTCCCATCACAGGAGCACGGCTAATTTTTAACATCCTCCGAATATAAAGTAGAAGCCCAGGTCCTCAGCCTTTACTTTACCTGGTGGCTTGATTCCTCTCAGTTTCTTTATTCCATTTTTAAAATTTTTGCAAAGTAACACGTGTTTGCTATTCTAGTGATATATAAGGAAAAGTAAAAGATCCTCCACTGCAATTGACGACTGACATTAGCAGCCTGGAGCACAACCTCCTCACCTCCCCATCTCCAAGTTAGACTTGCAGATATACAGACAAGACTTTGGTTTGATTTGATTCTGTGTTTACCACAGCAGGATTTTATGATAAATACTACAGTAGAGCTTACTTTGGACATTTAATATGTCATAGGCCACTCCACAGGAACACTCAGTTATTCAATGGACAGTTCGGTTGTTGTTTCATTTTGTTTTGTTGCCATTATAAATAATGGTGAAGGGAAAAAATATCCTCTGTATCCCCGGGGACAGGAGATCCAGAGGGCAGGCTGCCTGTAGATTCAATTCCCTCACATACTGCAGAGTGACAGATATATGCATATTTATGCATAGTAGTTATTATCAGATTGTTTTCTTTAAAAACAAAGTTTGCAATAATATGAAGCACCAGAAATGAGCAAAATTGCCTGATTTTTTTCAACATATAGTCTGAAACTTCAGAAGAGATACTTGACCCTGCTTAGCCTCAAATGGAAATAAAATGAGCACATGCAGTAAGTACACAGACACTGCTGAAAATTTTATTTATTGTTATTTTTAGCATTAAAGATTCATAATCTTTGAAACTTGTTGAGTGAAAGTTTTAAATAACAAGCAATGTCAAGGGGAGGTAAAACACGCTGTACTCATTTGAGGCATCCAGAAAAAACAGAACTGCCACTAAAATGGTCTCTATAATGTTATTTTTAAAAGTATTGTCTTGAAGTGTTATATTAGAACAATTCTATCGTGAGTTATTTATATTCTTGGATGACTGTTCTATGTTTTCACTCTTTCCTATTTATTTTTTTATCCTTCGCTCTAGAAAAATGCCTCCAAGAGGACTCTGCAGGGAGTTGATCCATGGCAGAGATGATTGCACTGTAACCAACGATAGTAACTTAACTAGAGTGAGGTACTTTCTGCTTATTTTTTGTTGGTGAAGACTAAAGACCTCAGTTACACCACCTAAAGCTTGGAAAGAACCGATTGGAATCAATCAAGCATAGACCATGATGGCGGTAAGAGCAGGGCTGAGTCCTATTCCCATCCGCATGAAATCTTAAGGCATAATTTCAACTGTCAGAGCCTCAGATTCTAAGGATAACAATGTATGCATGGTTGGTAGGAATGTTTTAATGAGATATTCCCTAAGGAAACCCTCTTTAGGGGAGGCGAGTGTGACTGATGCACAAACTCTTGGTCAGAACTCCTTCTGTATTTCCAAAGCAGCCCCCATACTCCTTACAAGTGGAGAGGAGACGAGGAGCAAAACTCCAAGACCAATATGCCTCGTAAGCAAAATCAGTTTGCTTTGCAGCCAAATGGACCTGCTTGAGGTCAGCCAGAGCCCAGGAAGCTCAGATGAGGACTCTGCAGGCTGGGTGGGTGCCTTGCCCCAGTTTCCTCCCCACTAGAGATGCCAAGCTCTGGCCAGCGCTAAGGAATAACCGTTTCTGACAGCCTGGCATCCTTTGTCCCTACTACTTTGCAACAGGTGAACAAGAAGCAGAGCCCCAAGCTGTAAGACTCAATTCTGAAATGAATTGTGGCAAATTATATATTAGCATGCTCTTCCCCTCCCAGCCCCCAGGGCATTGTCACACCATGGGAAGCCAAGAGCCATCAGTTTGCTTGTGTTCCCATTGTAGTTTCTATGAAAACAGGAAATTCATGGTTTTGTTACTATCTTCAGCTATTTGCATATATTTTATGGCTCATCCAAATCATCCAAGTGAAAGGAGCCAGTGAGAGGAGAGACAGAAATAATCTTTCAGCCTCTCTCTCTCTCTCTCTTTCTCTCTCCTTCCCTCCCTTCCTCTCATCCCCCAGGAGGCCAGGGCTCCCTTCCTCCCACCTCATGTGCCCCTGACCTGGAGCCACATACTCCCACAAAACCAAGAAATCTCAAAACCTGTGTGCATCTTTCTTGGCCTACAGGCCCAGACGAATTCTGCCATTAGCTAATAATAGCACTGCCAGCTCCAAAGCAAAAAGAAAAAAAAAAAATCTCTAATACTTCGTCTTAGCAGCTGATAATGTAAAACAGGGTGGCATTTGGAGGCCAATGATGATGCCAGTCTCTGGGGAAAGAAAGGTGTTAACTTCTAATAGCTTTTCAGTAATAGCCAAGCATCTGCAGTCCCCTTTAAAAATAGGGAGGTTTTTAAAAATTAATAGAGCTGATTGTGCTTCGCACTGAGGAGAATGCCAGATTAATACGTGCATTAAGGGCCGCTTTGGATTGGAAATAATTATGGATGATGACAAGGAGCAGAGGGTCTACGGGTGGTGCTCACAGGAATGCATTTTAAAAAGCAGTTTAAAGAGCCTTCAGATGTTGGTATTATCCTGCGTGACCAAATTAAGAGCAAATGAGAAAACTTTATCTGGCATTTTGGAGTATTGAAAGGGCTTAGTGTTATAAATTATACAGTATGAGGATAGGAAATGGTAAGTAAATTCATGTTAAATATTATTGGCAGTTTAAATAGCAACTGCTTTGTAAAGCATTGAATATTTTAACTTGGAATTAAAAGTCCAAGCCACAATATGCCTTCTACTACCCCCCCAAATTCAAAGGTTGCCTCAGTTATGTATTTTCCAGCAAGATTCTTAGAAGTTGCCTTCAGAAATTCATCTCTATTGTATCCAATTTGTGCTACCATGTTGCATGAATGTGGCTGATCTGTGCCTTAGAATTGGTTAAGAACTCCTAAGACAGGAAATGTCTAAATGCTCTTCTGATGTCTTAGCCCAACTTTGAAGGAGAACAGTCACAGCTTGGGCATGGGTTTATCAATATGTATTCCCGCTTCACCCAGGCCTTCTTTCCTGACAGTGCCTCGGCTGGTTAGAGATGGAAGCCAGGCTCTTCCTGGGTCAGGACACTCATGCCCAAGCAAATGACAGGTCTGTGGTGAGGTGCAGTTACTCATGCCCATGCAGAAAGCTTCCCCAAAGCCCCAAACCTGTAAGCCACAAACAGTCATCTCTGCTGGTGCATAGATTGTTGGTGGTTTTCTGAAAGTCAATTTGACAACATTTAATGAAATCTCTCAAAAGATAAATACCTAACAATCAGATTACTAATAGTTTATCTTGTTTAGACAAAGATGTTGATCACTTCATTATTGATGAACAAAGATTAAGTGACCTAAATACCAAGTAATAGGGAATAGTTTTAACAAGGCATTACACATCCATTCAATGAACTGTAACGATTTAAAAATTATTCTGTAGATTCTTGCTTTCCTACAGGAATGGAAAGAACTGGAAGGAACTCATTTCCACCCTTACAAGAAGGAAAAGGTCAGGCCAGATTTAAGATTACTATGTTTATTGAACCAGCAGAGAGTTGAATTCATAGGACAATAAGCTAACCAGAAATTTGGAAACAGGAACCTGCAAGAGGGTGGAGAGAGACAACATAAGCCATCATTTATCTTGAGAAGACAGATCAGAAACCTAGAGAAGAGCGCACATACAGCAGAAAAAATATATGAAGAGATAAAATCCAAGAATTGCCCAAAATTAATGAAAGACACAAAAACACAGATACAAATACGATAGAGCACACAGTGCAGGATATTAAACTGATAAGAACAAGAACAGATACTATACTTGATCTTAGCCAAAAGGCTGAGAGGTAATACACAGTGCAAGATAAATGTAAAATGAAATTAAAACAGAATCAATTACTTAAGAATAGCAGGGAGGAGGAGTATAAAGATCACAATTATAGTAGACCACTCATCAAGCCAGAAGACAAAGTGACAGCTTACAAATGCAAAAATCTGCCAGCCTAAAATTCTATATCCAGCACATACTTTCTTCAAAAAAAAAGAAATAAAGACATTATCAGAAACGGGAGGAATTCATTGTCAGCAGACCTACATCAGAAGAAATATCAAAGAAGTTCTTCAGGCAGAAGGAATATAATTTCAAACAAAACTTGAACAGGGGCTGGGGATATAGCTCAGTGGAATAAGCGCTTGCCTAGCAAGTGCAGGGTCCTGAGTTCGATCCCCAGTACCGCACTAAATAAATAAATAAATAAATAAAAAGATGGAGGAATTCTTTTAAAAAAAAAACAAAAAAAAAAAAAAAAAAAAAAAAAAAAAAAAAAAAAAAAAAAAAAAAAAAAAAAAAATATTTAAAAAAAAAAAAAAAAAAAAAACAAAAAAAAAAACAAAAAAAAAACAAAACTTGAACAAGCTGAAAAAAATAAAAACACTGGAAATGGAAAAAGAGAAGACAAAATAAAACTTATTTTTCTTAGTATTAATTGTCCTAAAAGACAACTATCAAAAATGAAGATAACTCCATTGTATTACATTTATAACATGTAAAAAATAAAATATATCACAAATGTAGCACAATAAATTAGGAGAAATTGAAAATATTATAAGTCCTTCTACTATATATGAAATGGTATGTATTTGAGGGTAGACTCTGACTAAAGATACATAATGTAAACTCTGGGGAAACTATTAAAACAATTCAAAGAGATATAAGGAAAAAAACTCATTTACAAAATGCTCAATTAATTTAATAGAACCAGTAAAAGAGAAGAAGGGGGGAGAGAACAGATGGAACAAAAACAGCTGAAAGATTAAACAAAAGGAAACTGCTCAGATTTTAATCCAAAGTTATCAATAATCACAGTACGTATAAATCATCTAAATATACAAGTTAAAAGATAGAGATTGTCAGACGATTTTCTTTACAAAAACCAGGCCCAACAATACATTGTTTATAAGAAACCTCTTTAAATAAAAGGACATAAATGGGTTAAAAGAACAAAGAGGGGTAAATCCATCATGACACACCTACTAAAATAAGCCAGAGTCTCTGTATTAGCATCATAGAAAGTAGACTTCAGAATAGAGAATAGTATCATAGAGAAATATTGTATAGTTGTATAATAGAAGTGGTTTACTTACTGGGTGTCTTGGTTACTTTTCTCTCATTGCTGAGACAAAATACCCAACGCCCAAAATGAAGGAGGGAAAGGTTTATTTAGCTTACAATTTGTGGAGGTTTCAGTCCATACTTGGCTGGTTCTGAGGCAGAGTGGCACATGGCAGCGGGCAAACTGTTCATGGCAGCAGAGCACAGCAAAACAACCAGCAAAAGGGAGGAATCGCGAATGGCAGGCAAACAGCCTCTTTCCCTTACCTTGTAAACAGCCTACCCCCACCCAGGGGGCGTGTAGCTCTCACACAGTATCCAAGAGCCCTCCTCTTCCACAGGCTCAGGATATGTACAAAGTAAGCACCTTGGCTTTCTGCTGAGTCACTCAGCCAAACCTCTAGACTCCCCAAGTTGACACAATGTATAAACCATAACAATCCACCCCTTGTCAACTTGGCAACCAGACACAGTTCTTTAAACCAGTTTCCAGATAGAAAGATTATATTACATTAGAACCATAACACTTGGTTAATTTCTTTTTTTTTTCTTTATTTTATTTTACAGAGAAAAAATATTTAGTTCATTGAATCTATTGTGAATGGTGTTGTTTTTCTAATTTCTTTCTCAGTATGTTCATTTATTGGCAAACAGGAGTTCTATTGATTTTTGTGTTTTTTTATATCCTGCCACATTGCTGAACATTTTTTTTATTATTTTGGAGAGTCTTTTGATGAACTTTGTGGTATTTTCTGTAGAGGATCATGTCATTTGAAAATAAGGATCATCTGATTTCTTCTCTTCCTATATATGGCTGTTTTACTTCTTTTTCCTGCTTGATTGCTCTGGCTAAAATTTTTACTACTACACTGAACAAGAGTGATGAGAGTGGATATCCTTATCTTTTTTCTAATTTTAGTGGAAAAGCTTTCAGTCCCCCCCACACACTTAATATGATGTTAACAGTAGGTTTGTCATAAATGGCATTTGTCATGTTGAGATAAAGTCTTTCTATACCTATATTCTTTAGAGTGCTTATCACACATGATGTTGAATTTTGTCATAGGCTTTTTCCGTGTCTTTAGGGACAATGATGTGATATTTCTCCTTGCTTCTGTTTATGTGATGTTTTACAGTTATTGATTTACCTGTGTTGACTCTTCCTTGCAGCCCTGGGATGAAGCCTACCCGGTCATGATGTTAATTCTATTTGTTAATATCTTGCAGAGAATTTTTGCATCTGTGTTCATTCAAGAGATTGCCCTGTAGCTTTCTCTTTCATTTGAGTTCTTGTCTGATTTTGGAATCAAGATAATAGTAGTTTCCAGGAATGAGTTAGGCAGTATTTGTTCCCCTTCAATTTCATTAATGAGTTTGAAAAGTATTGGCACTGGTTTTTCACTGCAGTTCTTGTAGAATTTAGGGGCGAATCTATCATGCCCTGGATTTATCTTATTTGGTAGTTTTTTATTACTGCTTCTGTTTTATTGCTTATTATTGGACTGTTCAGGGTATTTATTTCTTCTTGGTTCAATTTTGATAATTTATTTGTGCCTAGGAACTTATCATTTCCTCTATATTCTTCAATCTATTGGAGTACAGGGTTGCTTGATTGTTTGGTTTTTTTGGTGTCAGGAATCAAACACAGGACCTTGTGCTTGCCAGGCAGGTGCTTGTGCTACTGAGCTATATGCCCGACCATGGAGTACAGGCTTTTGAATTAGTTACTGGTCTTTTTTATTTTGATGGTATTATTCTGCTTTGGCCTTTTTTATTCCTAGTTGCAGTGATGTGGGTCTTTCACTCTTTTGGTAAGATTGGCTAAGACTTTGTCTATTTTATTTATTCTTTCACAGAACTAGCTCTTCAATTCATTGACTCTTTGTGTTTTTTTTTTTAGTCTCATTGTCATTGCTTTCCAATCCGTTATAATTTCCTTCTTTGTACTAGCTTTGGATTTGGATTGTCCTTGTTTTTCTGGGACCTCAATGTTTGTATCAGGTTATTCATTTAGATTCACTCTAGTTTTCTGATGTGAACACTCATAGCTATCCACTTCTGTATTAGTTACTTTCCCAACCCCGGGACAAAATACCCAACATTCACAACTTAAAGCAGGCTCGCGGTTTCAGTCCACAGGCAGCTGGCTTCAGTTCAGAAATGGTGTGGTGAAAGGGCATGACAGAAAAAAGCTCTCCAACCCATATCAGCCAGCAGGCGGGCAGAGAAAGGAAGAACAGGGAACAAGAATGCCCCACCTCCTTGCAGCACATTTAACTACTCAATTTATCTATGGATACATCCGCTGGTAAATATAATGCCCTTTTATCAAGTCACCTGCCAAACATGAGGCTTTGGGAGGAGGGTATTTTAAATCTAATCCGCAATACTTCCCTGCAACACATGCTAAGATTAACAAGCTAATTGTTATAGCTTGGATCTTCAGTGTCCCCAAAGTGCCTGTATGCTGAAGGACTGGTCTTCAGCCTGTGGTACTACTGGGTGGTGGTGGGACCTTTGGGAGGTCATGCATAATAGAAGAAAATTGGGACACTGTGGGTGTATCCTTGAGGAGGCTACTGGAATGCCAGCCTTTTCCTACCGCTCTTTTGAACTAGGCCTCCTCCACCAGTGCTCCTGCTGCCATAATGTGCTGTGCCACCACAGGCCCTGAGTATCCAGGCCCTGTAACCACGGCCTGAAACCTCTGAAATCACGAGCCAAAGTAAATCGTCCTTCTTTTTAAGTTGATTTTCTCAGATATTTTGTCATAGCCATGGAAAGCTGAGTGACACACTAATGTTCAAGCAGGAACCAGATCTACTCTCAAAGTATCTCTTCCAAGATACTTGTTAATTAGGAAGGGAAATGTATCACCTCTATACTGGAAAAGTCCAGCAGGTGCCACTTTGACGAAGGGACCAGGGTTAACATCCCTGTAAAAAGCCACATCAATGTGCTGAGGCCCTTGATGATACATTGAGAACACCAGCACGGTGTCCTTCCCAGAAACGCACAGCCTCAACCTAATCGGAAGAGAATGTCAGACAACCCAGACAGACTGGCACTCTGCAAAATAACTGACCAGCACTCTTCTAAGGGGTCCAAGTCATGAAAATCAAGGAAAGACTGGAGGGCTGAAATTATAATGATGGGTGATGTGGGATCTAGGAGAAAAGACAGAAGTCCAAATTAAACCTGCAATTTAGAAAATGTTAATGTTTTAGTTTGGATTGTTGCGCTGCAGTTATGCAAACTATGAGCCTTAGCAGGTGTATGGTGCAGGGTAGACAGGAGCTCTCTGAGCTACTTTTGTGATTTTTTATTTATTTTTTATTTTGTAATTTTTTAGTCCAAAATTTTTTCTTTCAAAAGCTTAAACTTGGATAAACATATGCACCTATGAATATGAAATATATTCATAATACATCAAGAGAAAAAATAGGTTTTTATAATATGTTTGGTTATCAAAAGGCCTACACAGAGAGATGTTCCTTAATTTTCAATGGAATTACATCTTAATAAACCCATCGTAAATCAAAAATGTATTTTATACAGCTAACTTACTGCGCATTATCACTTAGCAGCATGACGCACTGTTCAGCGATGGTTGCTGGCACATGACTGCATAGCCACTGCCTTGCTATGGCTTCCCAGCATCATGAGAAAGGACCTTACCTCAAATGACAAAAATTCAAAATTGGAAGCACAATTTCCACACTGAATGTATATTGCTTTTGTACTTTTGCTGTAAAGCCAAAACACTGAGAAAACTTGTGAGCTGAATCATTGTAAATCAGGAATAATCTGTATACACACGTATACTTATAGAATAAACCTGCATGCTTTTTATATATATAGTATACCCCATGAAGTTGTGGTTCAGAGTTCACACCTCAGTTGTTTGCGGATTTTTCTTTAGAACTTAACTAATAATTGTTCTCAGAAACCCCCACAAATTTACAAAACCACAGATACTGTATCCTGTGCAATTGTTTTTTGGGGAGGTTTGCAAGTAGCCAGTCAGAAGGCATTATTCAGCTCTCCTTGCCGCTTATTGGCCGCTGCGCTGTAACCCAACTCAGACAGATGCACCAGCATTCCCGTCAGAGCAGGTAGCTGTACTGTCTGTAGCTACCTCCAACGTTCTTGGTTTTGTTCTTAAAGCCCTAAGATCCCTAAGATTCCACCAAAATGCCCCGCACCTTTCAAGGCTTCAGTCAATGAACCTGAACTCCAGAAGAAGTTTAAGACACTCCAAGAGAGGACTGAACTACTGCACAGTATTTTTATTAAATTATTACACTATTATATACTGTTAAATTAAATTACATAACTGCAGGAGACATAGCATAATTAGAGTTTAAACTATAAAATAGGCATTTATAGACATTTTTCTGACCATATCTGAAATTCATGATTTTTCACAACTTGCAGGTGCTCTAGGAACACGAACCCTGCGAATTTTGGGGGTGCGCTATACACCACATTACTCTTACTCAAAGTACAAAAAGGCTTCAGAGTGTCACCATTGGTTTTCTCCAGGTAGGTGAGACTACGGATGGTACAGTTTTTTCTTCTGTTCTTTGCCTTTATTTTCTAATTTTCCACCAGTAGCCCGTTCTATTTGTGTGTTTTTAACTTTTGTCATTGAACTTTTGCATGTAATCTAAGGACAAAGCTGAGTTGGAGGTCAGGAAGGACCCACCTTTCCGGACTGAGATCCAAGGGTTGTGTCATGGAGAGTCCGTGGTTGCAGTTTCTTCAACCCAGTCTGTAGTGGTCTGTCCCAAGGCCCTTCTTCTTAGACATCTGTCTCCCGGAAGGTGTCCAGCCTCTACCAACAGGGCTCTAATGCTCCCAGCATATATTCCATCAATCAGTAGTACAAGAACTCTGTATCTTCTTCAAAGTCCAAAGCCTACAGAAGTGTTGGGAAATGAATCCAAAGCCTTCTCAGGCTACAGGCCTGCCCACAGCCTAGAGGAGCAGCAGCACAGTCACTGCTGCAGGCAAGGGTTTTACCGCTAGAACAGGGGAGTTGAAATGTTCATGTGATATCTCTATGTCTAGCTTCAGACTTCAAAAGAAAATCGAGTGCTTTACAACTTTCTACAATCTGAGTTCTCTTCTCCAAAGAAGAAGTGGGTTTTGCCAAAATAGATAGTCATTTATTTCGGCCACTCTCTGGGAAACGATTCTGCCTGCTCAAATTCCTAAGAAATTGTATTTCAAGCTCGTATTCTAAGATTTCACAAAACAAACTACCTAGCAGATACCAGCTGGGGCTTCCCGGAAGGAGGAGTGGATACAGAAAGGGTTCACGTGGCCATGTGAGCACATTTCTCATTACATGACTCATTTCTCATTACTAACACAGTGGACATCGGCATGAGCGCCTCAGAATCTCAAGTACAACTTCTCTGAGATATATTTTTCTTCTGAGACAATTTCTGGCAGCTTTTGATCTTCTAAACTAAAAAAAAATCAAAGAAATCTGTTTCTGTGGAGTATTAATAGCAAAGGAATTTCTGGATACTGCAAAGTAGGAAAGGGACATACTAGCATCTCAATTTTATTCATCTTCAAAGCAAACTAAATATAGTTTTTAAAAAATAGAAGCAGGATGCCCTACCGATGTTTTGAAGGGATGGAGTGAACCTCTTTGCACAAGAAAAGATGACATGAAATTTACATTGAAGGACGCTCACTGGGCTTGTGTCTATTTAGTACCTACAAGGTGGCCATCAGAAAAGATCTATATTTTAGAGCAGAAATAAAAATATCTAATCATTAAGGGAACTCACCACTGCAAGTATTTTCATGGATACTGGGAATTGCCTCTCTTCCCTTGCTGGGATATCAATACCACAAGACTTTTCTGATGAGCAAACATCTCTAGCCAGTGTGAACAGCATCTTCATGTTCCCATAATCCAAACTCCATCTTGACCACTCCTGTCTGGCAGTCAGTATAGGGCAGTGACGGGAGGCATGTTGGTATCTGGCCTGGGGTGCAGATGGCGAGGCACATGCGCATGATGCTACAACAGTAGAGTGTAGTCAGGAATCATCTGAAAAGCAGTTATCAAGGTGCAACTATGACTCAGATCTTTGTAGCAATGAAGAAAATGCAGAGCCTGCAGACAAACATCTAAATTTATTTCTGATGGTGATTGGTGTTGGGACAGAAGGAAGTGAGACAATCTGATAGAGGTATCTGGGAGATGAGTGGTAACTTAGAGACAATGTGTCTGAGAAAAAAATGCTGGGCTGAGAACTAAGAGATGAGCTGTTAACCCTTTAAATAGCTAGGGAGGCGGCTGCTTTGAGCAGGAGATTAGTAAGTGCAAAGACCCTGAGGCCTTATAGCAGCCCTTCCACATCTCCTCAGCACTTACCTTCCTCTGGTGCCTCAAGTATCCAAGACCTTCCGCCGGAGGCTTTGTCTTGGAACATGCCTTGAACAGGACAGAAGTGTTAGGAGTTAATATCCCTAGAAGCGCCCATCAGTAAAGACTCCATGGGAGCTGGTGGGTAAACATCCCTGACTCCACCCTGAGCTGTGTGCTTCATACGCTCTCCTTGGCCCCCATCAGGATGATACTCCAATTGCCTGTAGCGAGAACTAGTTCAAGGAGACACATTCATTGTTTGGTTTCCTTTCCTTCACCCTCAGACTTCACTCTCCCCCTTCCTTCGTTACTTTCTAGACTCACCGCTTAGTCAACTCCTTGCTTTCAAACTTAATCTCAAGGGCTGCTGCTACTGGAGGACTGAAACTAAGACAGGCTGCAAAGGTTTTGGCTGGTGAGACGAGGGAAGGTCAGCACTCATGAATGCCAAGGAGGACAGGAAGTGTCAGCATGCAGGCTCCTGACAGCCACAAAGGGAAGTTATTTCTTAGTTACTTTACCATAGGCATCCTGCCACCCCCAGCCCAATGGCAAACTACTTTCAGGAAAAGATAGGCCTTGAACTAATTCTGTATCCCTACAAAATGCCCTGTCTCCTTGCTCCTCCCAACCTTCAAACCCTACCCCGTCACTGAGCCCAGATGACTCTGAGACCACTCAGTCCAAAGTCGATTCCATGGGCCAGGAACTTAGTTTAGTTCATGGACATATTCTTGACAGCTACAACACTGTCTGGTACTACTGTATGTAGTACAACCCAAATATTAATTGGATGAGTGAATCCTACCAATAAGGAAATCAGTCATTAGAGATGGCAAGTGACCCACATCGTGCCATGCCCGAGGTCACCTGCATAGCTGGACTGAAAATCACCACATTACTTCCAAGGGGCTTCGACTCTGTCTGCAGCTCCCATAACCCAGGGCAAATCTCATCTCTGGGGTTTTTCATAGTGGCCATGGGACACCCTCCACCAAAAGTCTCTACAGGACTTCATCACCTGGGACAGTCACGCTCAAGGGCTCAGTGAAGGCACATAGACTTGGGAGCCACAGGGGCAGAATATGGGTTCTGATTCTGACCTCAGCAGAAGATCCATGACCTGGACCAGAAACTTAAGAAGTAGAGGTGCTGGGATAAAGCTACCTGCTCCTGTTCTGAATAAAGAGAGAGGAGAGAGAAGGCTCTAAGAAAGGATGGTCGATGGCTTTTTCCACCTCACTGGCTGCACTTTGTCCCTTCAGGAGGGAAGATATTAACCCATTTCTAGATAATAATGGCAAGAATATTCAATAACAGTGCTTCATAATTTTCTCGTAAATAACTTGAGAAATAAATGCAGATTAATCTTTAATTGATGAGTTTGGCAAAAATAACTACACAAAATACACACGGCAACAGTTCACATCGAATAGGTTAACATGTCACATAGATTCAGAATTAACAAAGGTCTGAAATCATCCTGATAAAGTCATCCCCCAAAACCTAGGTTCTACAGATGTTTAACACCCATAAAAGAACTTCAAATAGAAACTCTTATTATTTGTAAAATTTAATAAGGCTCCCCAAAAAAACAATGGGTGAAGCAAATTTCTAGTCTGAAATATACATAGAAAAGAACTGATACTGATGAAAAATGGGAAAATCAGGACCTGTCAGACTCTGTAGAAAAATAACTAGCCCTTTAAATTAGCTTGATGGAGTAATCCCTCCGTGCAGATGTATCTACTTTTATACAATCCTGATTTTTAAAGATATGTGTCCATAAAGCTGCATTCTGAGAATTCTGAGGATCAAAATGGTGGATTCTAGGTAGCCACTGTGTCCAGCAGTGAAGGACATGTACCCTTTTCCTGGCACAGGACTCTGGCTGCAGCAGGAGAGGCATTTGCTTCTCTCTCTAAGCAGCTGCCAGGGGTGCCCTTGCCAGAAACAAGTCTGGAGTTCAGGGTGAATTTTAAATTCCACGTGCTGAGAGCCCAGGGGTCTAGCGTGGAACCTAAACCATAGGAAGGTTATTGGACTGAGGGAGACAGTGGCTGTGGGTACACAGGAAGGACACGTCCACAGGGGTGATACAGCCACAGGGACAGGCACTAGCCCAGGCTTCACTGAGGACCTCATAGACAGTTCCCTGGGTGAACGAGTTGGTTCTGTGCTGCTGAGTGCAGAAAGAATCTTCCAGACAGAGGGAGCAGCTGGAGCTAAGCCCTGAGTGGAAGCGAGAACACAGACTGTATAGAAACCAGAAGAAGGTCCCCTGGGGCTGGACCAAGAAGAGGCTAACGGGACGGGGAATAGCAAGGAGGCCCAGGAATACAGTGCATCCTAGGCTACTCCTGCACACAGTAGGGGTCATAGAGCAGCGCGGCCCTGTGAGGGTACAAGGCTGAAGGCAGGGCCAGTGAGGAGGCCGAGGCAACAGTGCAAGGGCAGAGGGTTAAAGGGAAACCTGAGGCAGTGGTGGACAGAAGACAGTGGAGGTGGGGCAGAGGGCGGGACCAAAGAGTCTTACTGCTGGTAGCAGGCTGGGAAGTACTATGAATCAAGGTGAAAACACTGGAGGAGATTAGAGTTCAACATCAAGATCATTTTGTTCTGTTGCCTAGAAAAATGTTGAGCTAGGACTACTTCCCATTAAATCTTTAAAATGCAGGGCGGGGTGAGAACTGCCAGAAATAGTAGCGAGTCAGGGAGAGGCAGAGGGAGGCTGCCCCTGACCACTAGGTCTGTAAGTAGAAGGTCTTGACCCAGGCCTGATCCTCTCTATTTAACTGAGGCTCTGAGACAGGGTGTTTTCTGGCCCAGAAAGGCTCCAGAACCCAGCTCTAGGGCCCCTGTTCCTCCTTCTACAGCCAGGAGGACACCGCGTTCTTGGCCCCCACTCCTGCCCAGCTGTCCTTTTGGCTCAGGACATCTTGAGCCACATGACAGCCACACCCCTCGCAGCCACGCTCCCCTGGATCTGCTTGCCTGGCTCCGTCCCCACTCCTGGGATAGTGACCATACTCTGGTCCCTTCTGGGAAAGGTGAGTGCCCTGGCACTGTGGTTCTTTGCTAGTAGACGAATCTTCCCCTCCTTCTTCCCATCCTTCTTCAGACCCTCACTGTTCGTAGGTCCCTGGGTTTGTCAAGCCCAGGCCATGAGTAAGCAAGCAGACAGAGGGCAAAATAAACCAGACTTGCTCTTGAGACCGCATTTGAAGCACTGCTCTCCTGTAAACCAGCTGTGTGACCTGTGGAAAATCTCCTGACCTCTCTGAACCACAGATTCCCTCCTTCAGAAAGCAAAAGTGATTACACCAACTCCATCTGCAACAAAAGGCTGTATGGATAGGAGGAGGCAACTGGGGAAAACCCAACTGAAAAGTCCCTTCAGGGACACAGAGTATTCTAATCTGTCCCTTAATCTGCTTTAAACAGCAGCAGCTCCCCTCCCCATTGCCAAATGCTAGTCTTCAAACCACTGGCAGAGCTGTGAAGCAGGACAGAGCTCAGGAGACAGGGCAAAGGACAAGATCCACATAGACACTTGCCTGTGTGTCCCACAGGACCCTCGCTCAGGCTCTATTTACTCTTAATTTAGGTGAAAACTTGTATACCTTGTTTCCCAGCTTTGTACATGAGAAAGAACAATTTAAAAGATGAAACAAAGAAGGTGGCAGGAGGAGTAAAACATGGTCAAGATGTGACATATATGTGTATCGAACCCCAGCTGAATGTAATCTCTGTGTATCACAAACATATACTAATAAACACGAGCAAGTACCCTGGAGTGGGGGAATGGAGAGGGACAAGTACCAGAAAGGATAAGGCAGAAACACAAGGACAAGTCACCATACAACCCACAGTTGCAGCCTGGGGGTCCCATGGGACACAGAGAAAGTCCAGGAAGCCTGAGGCCATCACTGTACAACTGCTAACTGTACAATTGCTGATGTTCCCAGTACAACTGGAGTAACTAAAAAACAACACAGAAACACAACATTAAATTGAGCACAGCACACTGATTAAGAAGAAATGGCTTCTTTGGACATTTGAGTATCAGAGATTTCACTTCTAACACATATATCTCAAGACAATAACCAGACAAGAGCACCAGGTCTGTGCAGGAGATTCATCCTCACACATTGTTTTCAGAGGGGAAAGGTAGGACACCTTGTGTATGCCAAAGAGCATTTCTACCCTCCCACCCTCGCCACAGGGTTGATATGCTTCCACATCCTCAATTCCATGGTTTTTCCTTAAGCCACTGCCCATTCATTTTAATCAAATAAATGTATTTTCTTAAAAGGAAAAAAAAACTCTGCTACCCTAAGTGGAGCATTAGTGTCAGTTGCCATAAATAAAACTTAAACAGTACTTGTAGCCACAATGGAAATAAAATAATGCTATTAAAACTTTGCTTGGCAAAGTTATCTGTTTAAGACTGTGATACTATGGGCTATTTAGTTAGAAAGGAAAGGAGAGAAGTAAGAGAAAATTTTTAAAATCAGAGGATATACCAGAAGTGCTCCAGAGAGATCCTCAGCCATCCTCCCAATAAATTTTCCCCTTATACAACCAGAATGATTGGAGTGTAATGGACGTTCACGAGTTACTACCTCAGTGGGTGGGTTCATGCTATGTGGGGATTACTCTGGGAAGCAAACTTAAGAAACATAACAATAAAAGCAAAGATCTCCTCCTTGTTTGGTTCCTGACTTGAACAAAGCCAGGAAAAAGGCAGTTTTGGGACCTGCAAGGGGAATATACTAACTCACAGACCTCAGGAAACTAAGGTCTGTTTTATTAGGTGTGGTACTGGTATTGTGAGGTTTCCTGTGGGAGGTCCACACAAGAAAATTTGTCCTTTTTTCCAAGAGATGAACACTAAAAGGTGTTGGAATAAAATGAGAAGATAGTTGGATTTTCTTCTAAGTAGCTCAGCAAAGTTATAAAAATGGTAGACAATGCAAAATGGTAGAAAAATGCTAGACAATGCAAATGTGGCAGGTTTTGACAACTGTTGATTTACAATTTAAATATGAAATATCCTCAAAGATTTACTTATTAAGGGCTTGGTCTGCATTGTACCAATCATCAGAGGGGGCCCAGAGAGTAGATCATGTGACTCCCAGTGAATTACTGAATCACTGATGACATCATAATTTACCGCCATTATTGGGAAGTAGTGGAAACCTAGGAGGCAGGGCTTAGCTAAAGGGAGCGTGTCTGGTCCCTGTCACCTTCCTCTCTGGCTCTTTCCCTTTCAGGCTGTCACGAAGTGAGGAGCTTTGCTGCACCAAGCCCTTTTTCTGTGATGTTCTCTCAGATCCACAGCAATGTACCAGCCTATCTTGGATGGACTGAAACCTCTGACACCAGGGACCACAATAAACCTTTTCTCCTTTAAGATGTCTTTATCAGGCATTTGGTCACAGTCATGAAAAGCTGACTGTTATACTTCAAATCCAAGAGATGAGTGCATAAGTGTGAACTTAATTTTTCTCTCCACATTTTAAGGTTTAAAACTTTGTGTAATGAAGAAGTAAACACATGTTTTAAAAATATACAGAACCTCTAAGTGAGGACACTATGGCTTACAAAGCCTGTGTCATTTCCAGAAGTTCGAAGACCCTCATGGAGAAAAGTCAAACCCCCATTTCTGTGCACTGAAATGAACATCTCATATGCCAGAAATTTGGCCATTTTACATTACTATAAGTCAGACTTTACAAAAGTAAATAAAAGTACTGATGAGAGTCAGCTCAGAATGACAGAGGATTGTGTCCAAGACAGATTACTGAGGAGAAAAACACGTCACCAAGAAGTGCACGCTACAAAACTGTGAAGGAGAGGCTTCCCCACTTCTCAGGCCTAGAAGCATCTAGAAGCTGGACTTGGAGATGTGTAGAGTAGTTCTCTCAGGGTAGGGGCTTCTGCTTTTGTCTTTATGCTTGTTGGTACTGTATAAAACTTTCATAATGTAGTTGTTACAAATATTATCATTCTTATAACCAGGCAAAAAACTATTACCATTGCGAGGAAATATAGAAAGGGGAAACCATTTTTTCACTACAATGAAATTATTTAAACACATATGGAGTCTTCTAAGAAAACTAAATTTATTACCATATTTCTCTAACAGAACATTCAGCATCATCCCTGTCAAGGCCTGGGGTCTGGAGAAGGTGAGCTGAGAGTTGGAGGGAAGAGGGTCAGGGTGCCTTGACTCCACCCTTTGCCATTGCTATGTCCCTGCCTGGAGTGTTGCCCTGCTCTTCTGCAGCTCCCTGTCCCATTTTCCTGACTCAGCCCCAGGAAGGTAGCTCTAGCCCATTTCTCCCCACAGAGGCCCAGACATGCATGACCCATCTTCTTTGCTAGAGGCCAACTCCTGTCCACTCATAGGCACCTATCTCTCTTCTGTAGCATCTGTGAGCCAGAGCCTTGTCAGGCAGAGCCCACATTCCTGTCAGGGAGCATGGAACAGAGCAAAGACAAGAGCCGCACAACCCTGCCTTGTACCTCTCTGCTCTTCCCGGTTTGGTAACTGATGACAAGCTATGTAGTCCCCAAAGGCCTTGGTTTCCCCAGCTGGAAAATGGGGATAAGTGAACCTACTAGCTATAACCCATTCTAGAAAATATTTTTTGAATTTAAATTTTTATTTTTATTAGTAGATGTCTGCAGTACATAATGATTGTGTTCATCCTGAGGAGGTGGTACGTGGACATTTACTTCCCCTTCCTGTCTTCTCCCTTCCCCAGCCCTCCATCTCTTGAGAAAATATATACAGAATATTGGTAATTTATAAAGCATTCAATTAACAACCATTATTGTTATTAATATTATACTTATTGATAATAATAAAGACAGCACAAAGAACTTTATTACCCTTTGGAAAACCACTAGATCATGTTCATTTCAAAAGATACCTTAGAAAATCATCAAAACTGTCTTCTATAAACAGGGATAATCACTGTGGATAGCAATCACCATGACACAATCTCCAGAGGTTTCCTATGGAGCTATAAAAGGTGGTAAGATATGTTAGATGACAGGGGAAGTGTTTACGACATATTGGAAAATATAACAATCTCAATACAGAAAAGTGGGCTCAGGATACACGTGCATCTGTGCACATAGACACATATGCATATGTATCAGAGGTAGAAGAAAAAAGCCAAGGAAAGTCTAAAGAGAATAATTCTAAAATACTAATTGTCTGTGGATTAAGGGATTACAGGTGGCTTTGGATGTTTCTTCCTTTCTTTTTGTTTATCTGAATTTTCTAAACTTTTCTAAAGATAGCTATATTACTTGTGTGAAATTTGTTATTTTACTTTGCCCCCACATTCCTGTTGGTGAGTTAATGATAAAAAGCTGTTCCCATCCCTCAGCTTCAGGCTGTGATGTCTCCCAAGGTCACTCATCTGCCCCCATGGACCCTTGGTGCCAGTGGAAGAGCCTCGTGTGGCTTTCATGAGCACAGAATGGACACGGTGGGTGAACAATTAGCCAGCTCTGGGCAGAGAAACTGCCTCCCCTGAGACTCACACAGGAACCATGCCTTGGGAATGCACAGGAGGCTCTCAAACTAATGCCCAGAAGGGGGGTCAATTAGAAAACCTAACACCTAGAAATCACCTCCCCCAGCATGTAACATGATAGGCTGGCCCCCATATCCAGGAAGGAGCTGAGCAGATGGGAGTGCACCCCCTCTACCCCCACCCCCGCCACATAACCTCTCTCACCACTCTCCTTCAGCTCACCCCCCAGCCTCTCAAACTAGTCCCCGTTGTGCAATTTTATTCTCTCCATAAAACCCACTGTCTCTCTAGGAATCTTCCAGATAGATGATATTATAAAGTGTCAGTGCTGAATAGAACCTCAAATATCACTTTACTCTCTGGCTTTCCAGTTGAGGAAACTGATCCAAAGAGATTAATCAATGCATCCAATCTCCCAGGCAGTAGCACAGCAGTCAAGATTAGCACTCAGGTGACTATACTCCCCCACTAGGGTCATGTTGTCTCCCACACTCCACTTCTGGCCACTGGCTGGATGAAAGCAAGTGTAGTCTTCTGCTGATGGCCGGACAGGCAGGAGTCTTTGGTTCAAACCACCTCTGGCACTGACCACTTATGTGGCCTCAGGTGCCCCAGTTTCTTCATTAGGAAAATGGGGATAACAGTAATAACTGTATCAGGGGTTTGAGTAAAATTTGAGTAGGGGCATATTTAGAAAAGAACCTGGCAAATACTGAATGTTAGGTAAGGCTTTGCTACTTTACTGATTAACTTTGTCAGCTAATTATTAGTGTCTATGAGAAAGTGGAAATGGGCAAAGATAGATCCAGTGATTCTGCAGAGGAAGCACAGGATCTCCTCAAAATGCAGGAACAGGAACCCAGCACCTCCAGATTCCTTGTGAACATGGTTAGCCTGTACCATCCACCATCCAAACTGAAGTATTTACTGAGCCAATAGAACAGGAGCTCAGAAACATCCTAATAGACATAGTTACACACACACAAGTGTGTTTACAATGCATGGAGGAAAGGTGATCCATATACACTGCAGGGCCTTACTGGATATCTACATAGAGAAGAATCTAATAGTGGATCCCAACCTCACACCATACATAAAAGTGAATCTTAGATGGAATATAGACTTAAATACTACACAATGAAGCTTCTAGAAGGTAATATAGAGAATATCCTCATGTCTTTTGAATAGATGAGATTTCTTAGTGGGACCAAAAGCGAATAATTGTAAAAGAAAATGCTATAGTATACTTCATTAAAATGAGAATTTTATATTTTAATTAAAATATTAAAATGAATGTAGGAAGTAATGTTCTAAAGGAAATAATTCCTGTTGATTCACACTTTTATAATTATTCATATCTATTAAAATTTAATTAACTTGGGCTGGAGGTACAGCTCAGTGGGCTAAGTGCTTGCCGCTGAGCACTAGGGCCCTGAGTTCGATCCCCAGTCCTGGAAAGAAAAAAAAAAAAAAAAAAAAGGGGGAACCATCGGATGGTTCCTTCTTTGAAAATTTAATTAACTTACTCAAAAAACTGAAAATTTCTTTCATCATAAAGAAAGTGAAGAGATAAGCCTGACATTCACACATACAGTGTGCAAAGAATGCCTAGAATTAAATATAAAATATGTCAATAGCTTGGTAGAAAAAGAGTAAAAGACTTTAAACAGGAAATTTCAAAAAAAAGAAAGAATATCCAAATGACTAATACATATTTTTAAAAAGCTTCAACCTAAATAATGATTAAGGAAGTACATAATGAAATTGCAATGATAAGCCACTACACACACATCAGAATATTTTTAAAAAAGGATGATACCAAATCTTGGCAAGCATGATAAACGGCTCTTTCCCCTGTATTGCTGGTAGGAATGTATATTGGTACAAGCACATTGGAAAAAAATCTACCAGAGCTTTTAAAAGTTGAACGTACACATCACTTTATAACCAAATTGTTCCCCCTGCCCCGCACCTCAACAATAGGCTTCAAAATAAAAGAATGTTCATTGCAGCCTTATTCCAAGTAGTTCCCAACTAGAAAACCCCGAAACATATACCAAGAGCAGAATGCATACGTACATTAAGTTGTATCCATATACTAGAATACATACACTGTAGTAAAGAGGAAAAATAATAAAAATTATGTATTATAACATGGAATGAATCTCAGAAACATGAGTTTAAATTTAAAAATAACCCATGCCCACTCTACGATGCCCTTCCAATAAAACTCAAAAGTAGGTGAAACCAACCTATGAGGTTAGAAGTCGGGGTCATAATTAATATTTTGGATCTGTGCTGTGCAGGTAGTGACTAGAAAGGGATCTCTGGGGTCTGTGAAGGGTGTTGAGTGTGTTCTACATCTTGTTTGGGGAAGCGGTTTGATGGGTACATATTCATTTTGAAAATTCCATTTAGTTGTATTAAAATCCTTTACTAAACACCCATGTACACCATATTCCTGGTAAGCAAGGAAGATAGGGCTCTGCCTCCAGCAACTATGGCCCACAGGTGTTCCAAACTGGCAAAGAGAAGGTGACACAGGCTCAAAACCTGAGTCCCAGGAAGGTAAATCAGACTGTTCCTTTCCAGAGCACTATAATAGTGGGTCTTCTCTGACCATAACAACTGCATTATATTTAAACGCATCAGCTTCAATGCAAGCTGTAAAGCATTTGATCCTTTCAAAATTTCATAGGAGAATCCAAGAAAGGAAACCTGCCTCTCAGAAAGCAGCTGATGAGGATCCTGAAGACCCTGACCATGCTTACCTTCCATTCCTCATTCCCGCCAAGTTCTGGCCATGGGGAGGAAGGGGGTTGCGAAGACATAATGGGTTGTTTCTACCTGTATGATGGGATTGTCTGTATCACAGTCCTCAAAATTCTCCCACCCTGTTTTCACTGTGGTCACTGTGAGCTCCCTACCTCCAGCTTAGCAGGTGGCAGTAGTCGCTCTCTCAAACTGACATCTCATAAACCTGAGACTTGAGGTCTACCAACAGCCATATGGAATCTATTCTAATGTGAGAGGTTTTTTTAAAAAGTCAACAGGTATCCACCAGGCTTTGGCCTAACATAAGAAGTAGCACCTGGCAGGAGTCCTGCAACAACACAGTGGACTCACTAGCCTGACACAAACAGTGGGGCTCGGGCAGAGTGCGCATGGGAATCTTTCAGAGCCATCCTGGATGATTTTGAAAGTGTGCAGCTAGTGGCTGTAACCACTGGCCTGGAACCCCCATGGGCTCTTAAGCAAGTGAAAGGGAGGCTTTGGGGACAGTGAAGCATAGCTTTCTCTTCTTGAGGAAGTCACCCTTGAGTGCAGCTGCCAGCAAGATCCCTCAAGCCATCAAGGAGTCAGCCTCAAAATCGCAAAGCTGCTCCCTGCCGTGTGAGAACCCAGCAAGAAAGCAGACATCTACAAGGCAGAATATGGGCACTCACCAGAACTTAACCATGCTGGCACCCTGGTCTTGAACTTTTTACCTTCCAGAACTGTCCTCTTATAGTGACACACTCCTCCAAGAACATCTGGATCGTCCCTGATGCCAAAGTGTACCTAAGCTAAAAAATCATCAGAATCCCAACCCTGAACTTCATCTGAAGCAAAATAGGAAGGGGTCATTGTGGAGTTCAAAGGGCAGAGCTCTTGCCTGGTGACTGGTATAATATGACCATGAAGACTCTGGGTAACCCAGAAAAGCATGAAGTAACTCTGGATGTGGGCATCTCCTGTTGTAAAGAAGATGTTGGAGAATAGGAAGGCCATGTATCTAATTCCCAAGGACAGACTTCAGTAACAACAAAGATGACCCTTGGTTGTTGCCCTAAATGAAGTCCCAACGCAAAAATATAAAGGTGCAAGCTACATAGCCACTGGGTACATCAGTGCGCTTGACTCGAAGTCACTATGGGTAACTGCAACATGTTCCTTTTATTTAAAAGCACCAATACTCTAGATACATTCACTGGCTTTAAACAAAAACAGAAAACAAAGATACTACATCCAGACTACCTACAAAAATATACCCTCTATTTACAAAGAAAAAAGGTATGCATATCATTTAACAAAACATAGGCAATGCTTTTTAAGCACAAAAGAAGAAAAGCCCACAAAGCCAAGGAGCTCTCACTCAGCTTCTGGCTTTCCTGTGGATCCACTGCCTGGCACCTTCAGGGAAGCCCTGGCCATCCCTTCCCACCTTCATGTTTCCCTATTTAGTCCACTTCCCTCTGTGCACTACTTGGCTTTCTGCTCAGCAAGCCTTGTCCAAGCCAGAAGCAAGAGGAGGCAGAGGAATTCGGGGTGCTCGTGTGTGTGTGTGTGTGTGTGTGTGTGTGTGTGTGCGCACTCCATACTGTAGAGATCTCTGCATTCTCAAACCAGCACCCATATAATAATCAAGATGAAAGAATGAGACCAGAATGTGAAAGGCAGAAAAATCAGAGGTCCTCAGGACCAAGAAGCCCTTCAGTGGGTCAGTCCTGGTGTGTCCCTTCCCATGGGACCTCAGGGTGGGGAGGCCACTCTCCACTGAGAGGGACACACAGGGTCTTGTGCCATGGTCTGTTGCTTCATTTTAATCTGAGCCAAGGCAGGGCTGTTCTCAGAGTCGGAGAAAAAAAACAATTGGAAGTTCAGAGTCATGAGTTCAGATCCTGACTCAGCCACTCATCAAGCCAGAAACCTTGGGCAAATCACTGAATCCTCAGAGCCTCAGTTCCCTCTAGCAATGAGATAGACAAAGAGCACTCCCTTCCTGCCCGGGGCAGCAGCGCAAATCAAACAGAGTAATGTAGGTCAGTGCAGAAGAAGCCGAAAGGAGACACTAATCTGGTCCACACAGATCATTTCATTAATATCTTGCTGCTAAGACATAGAATCTCCTTGTCTTACAGAAGAGACCAGGCACCATCCCCCAAATCATACAATTAGAGGCTGGGTTTGAACTTGCACTTCCAATTCCAGGGGCAAACACTGCTCCCATTCCCTGTGTTGCCTTCCTCAATGCACAAGAGCCATTATGTCAACATGGATCATATTTTCATTTCCATCAACTTGAATAAGTCTCGGGCCCTGTGATTTGGAAGCAGAGAGGCTGATGGGAAGACCCGCTCCCTGGACGGCACAGAGAAGAGAGGTGGATGCCAGCATGTGCCTGTCTCTTCTGCCAGAGACAGCACCCTGGAACCCCTGACTCTGAACTCGCCCCCTGCCAGCTCCACAGCTCCATCCTCCCCAGGGATACACTGCTGGCTCCCAGAGGCTGAGTCATCCCAGCCTCAGGTTAGAAATTTGCGTGTTCTCTTAGATATACTTTTTTAGTATTGCCAACTTCTCTGGAAGCATCAACAAAGTCTTATAATATTTTTATCTCGGTAAAATAAAAATACAGTATATATCCACAGATGAACTTCCTCAACCAGGGATGCCAGATACTTAACAGCACTGTGGCCAAGAATCTCCACGTGACTCGGTCACCTCTCCATTGAACTACTGTAATTTGTTCTTGAGGATCCCTGTGCATCTGTCATATCATTTGTTCCCTTCAGCATCTGGTCTTGCATTTGCCGAGGGCTCATGGGCCCCTCAGGTATCACAGTGATGCTAAGGACGTGCGTCCCACTCACCTGTTGGGGTGAGAGCCCCACCACCACCATGGTTGTCCCTGTTGAGAAGACTTCTCATGTCAGGCCCTTGGAGATAAGACTGCCCGTAGTCTGCCTCTATGTCCCCAAACGTCACGCCACTAAATGGTGAGTCGTGCTGTCTCACTCAGTGAGCTTTTCCAGAATCACCTTCAAACCCCTCACTCCTGTCTTCCCAGTAGGAAAGTCAGCCCTGCTCCTCTTCGCCATAGAACTCCCTGTGTGCATTCCAATTCCCTTGGCCACCTGTTATTTTGGCAATAGTTTAAGCTTAAAGCAAGATCAAAAGGACTGCCTCCCGAAGCAGTAAATCCAATCACCTTACATCACCTCACCCAGCCACCCTGTGTGAGACTCCAGGGCCCTGGCCCACGCCAGCGCGCTCCAGAGGAAGAACAAGGTAGTTGCAGTCTTTCTTTCGTTCACCCAAGGAGATGTAAGTCTCTGCCTTCACATAATCAGTTCCCTGTACGTAATTGACTGTTTACTCCTTGTTCCTGCCCAGCTTTATTTCTGGAGACCTAATATAAACAGCTGACCAAGAGCGCTGCCAGAGACATCCATCTCCCAAGGCCGCCACAGCCAATTACCAAAAGTTTATGGCTTCACACAACAGAAATATCTTCCTTCATGGCTCCAGAGACCAGAAACCCCAAGTCAAGGGGTCAGCGGGATGGTGCTCCCTCCAGATCTTCTAGGGGAGAATCCTTCCTTGCCTCTTCTGCCTTCTTATAGCTCCCGGTGTTCCCTGGCTCACAGCTACACTGCCTCAGCCTCTGTCTCCCTCTTTACATGGCCTCCTTCCCTTGGTGGGTCTGCACCTTCTTCGCTCAGCCTAAGGATGCCAGTGGGTGAATGTTGTGCTCCAAGATGATTTCATGTCAAGATCTTTTACCAAGCCAACTGTGTTGGTGCATGCCTATAATCCCAGCACTCAGGAAGGCTGAAGCAGGAGGATTACAAGTTCAAGGCCAGTGGGTTACATAACAAGTCTCAGTTACATAACAAGTCCCTGCTTCAAAGAAAAAATTCCTTAATTAATTACATCCGCAAAGACTCAATTTCCAAAGAAAGTCAGGTTCCATATTTCTGAATGAACATGAATTTGTGGGGATGTAGATAGATGTGTGTTTTCCTCCCAAGAGGCGAGTCTTATTTTTTGTTGTTGTTTTATGTTTTTGTTGTTGTTGATTTTGTTGTTTTGTTTTTGCTTTTGTTTTTTATAGAGTCTTGCTATGTAGTGCTGGCTAGCGTTGAATTCACTGTGTAGCCCAAACTGCTTTCAGACTCACAGAAGTCTTCCTGCCTCAGCCTCCTGAGTTCCAGGATTACAGGTGTGCACCAGTATGCCTAGCTAAAAGGCAAGACTTTGAACATCCAGGCTCTTGTGCCTGCCCGTTCTTCACCATATATAGCTGCAAAAGTTCTTTTATGCGCCTGTGCAGGTGTGGAGGTAAGTATGGCACTGGGGATTAAACCCAAAGAATACTCAGCTACATCCCAAGCCCTTTGCACTGTTTTTTGAAATGGTTTTGCTAAGTTGCTCCAGTTGCCCTCCACGTTGCTTGTGATTCTCCTGCCTCAGCTTCCCAAATAGCTAGGATGACTGCCCAGCACAACTGTACACATTTTCTTTACTTTTTTGTGAATTTTGTATACACCTGTGATTGCTAGAGTTAGGATTTGATTGGCAGCAAAGGAGTTTGCCAGACTCCCAATGTGGGAAATGGGTCCAGCAATGCAATGCCACTGTCACAGGTCATTGTGGGCCCTGAAGCCAATGTGAGCCCACAGGGACTACTCCGGGCTGGTTTAGCCCAACCTCACCGATCAGTCCCTACGTACCTAGCTGAATGAGGTTGGACACAGGAGATTAGACCATGAAAATCCGGCATTGCTGATGCTTTCACTGTTGAGGAAGAGGTTGCAAACAGCTCAAGGGACCAACAGGTCTATTTCATGTCCCCAGCTCCTCTTGGCCCCACCCCAACGCCCCTTCCTCTCCCGGCCCTGCCAGATGGAAAGGGTTTTATTATGTCTTTCTTACAGATGAGGGAAAGGGACGCAAGGGCAGTTCAGTGGGCACGGCCTAGTCATGTGTATGTGAAAAACTTACGATTGTGGTTTCAAGCCAAGGAGCTGGTGGGACATTCCTAGCTCTGTCTGGGCTCTGGGTTGGCATTCAGGGTTGCCACTGGTGCCCCGAGAAAGATGGATCCCCAAATCAGAGGAAGGCACCACAGTCCAGCTTTTTTCTGAGGAGTTTTATTGGCAGGAAACAAATCCCCTCTGAGTCTCAGGCTGTGTCTGATAACGTCAAAATGCCCAAGTGAAACGCAGAAAATGAAGACAAACCAGTTAGGTGCTGCTAAGAAGTGTTTTAAAAAGTGCGCTTAACCTCTTCACCTTAGTCACTCCTGCTCACACACATTGAGTGGCTAAGTGTAAAAGATGCATTCCACAGGGAAAGAAAATGGGATCTTCACGGTTCCCGAGTCCAGGAAAATGCTAGATGAGTCTGACTCACAAAAGACTGCAGGTACTTGGTTTGCAGACATTGGTTCATGTCATTTAAGCCCAGGTGATTTCATGGGAGGGAGCTTTTTTACACCATCACCCCTTCAAGCTCTTTCAACCCCAACCCAGACTTTTTTTCCCCTCAGGAATGAGGTTTCCAGGAACTCAGAAAATCTCAGTGACTGGGAGGGAGAGGTCGCAACTCACCCTGCCACAACCACCTACCCAGCCCGGGTTTCCATTCAGCCGGCTGGCAAAGGACGAAGCAGCGGGCTCCGCTTAGCTAGTGTTTTGCTGTGGGCTCTGGCAGCTCCTTACACGCAAGGAGAAATGCGGGCCTGTGGGTAAACAGCACACGGAGCAAGGCGCGTATTTCTTCCCCCTTCTCTAAATCTGCACCCTGCTCCTTCTCACCGGCGCTCCTCTGGCACTTGAGACAGACATATGTTATTTTCAGTTCCACAGCTCTGCACATCGCTGCACACATGGCTCAGGAGCTGCAAATGTAAATACACGTGGGCGCCCGCGTTTCTGCCACTGGATTCTCGCCACTTTTTTTTTTTTTTTTAATGCAAGGTAAGTCAGTGGTTTGTCATCACAGTCTACACGTCAGACCCTTACGAGTCAATGGTATCTGACCCCAAGTCTCCACCCCACTCCCCCAGCCACTGCCATTTGCCACCCAAAGCTCCCAAACTTGCAAATGCTCAAATTGTGTACAGTGCGCAAAATCTTTGAATGAGCCTTTTATTACCTTAGCTGTTGATGAAACAGCCTAATATGTAAGTATAGGAGCAGCAGTTTACAAAGACAGACCTTCCGCAACAGGCCTTAATGCAACATCGAGGAAGTCTGTAACAGCTTCAGCTCTGTGGATCCTCTGATAGTAAACAGGGGATAATTTGCAAATGCAAACAGCACAGGTTGGCACCCCTTCAGGTAGCAGTGGGTTTAGGCTGGGTGCCAGGCCATGGCAAAGGGAGATCTTTTAATAACCATTCCCTCTCAGGCTCTGTCTTCTGGGATGCACTGAGGGCTGGGCGCACAGCAGTGCCATGGATACAGAGACAGATGCTGCACTTTCTTCCTGGGTCCTAGAGAATGTGCTGATACCTTAGCTCAGAGGACACAGTGGAGGATGAGCTTGATGGTAACAAAAACAGTGATTTCCCTTTCATATCTGCTTCCTACCAGACATTTGCCTTATTTTATCTTGGTTTTATAAATGATTATCCCCATTTAACAGGCAGGAAAACTGAGACTTGGGCCAGTAAAGACTTTTGCCAAGACCATCCCATGAAGCCAAGGGGCTGCACACGTGAGCACAGGACTGCACCTGTCACCACCTCCTAATAAAATATTTAAATCTAACAAGTACTGTGTACATTTGACATTAGTCATTGAAATTAACCCCTCACAAATCCTGTAAAATAGATATTATCAGCATTTTATAAATGGAGGGATCAAGCTCAGAAACATTAAATATCTTGCCTAGGGTCACCTGGATAATAAATGAGCAGGCATTTGAACTAATATGATCTAATTCCAAAGCCCAGGCCCTAAAACATGAGTCAACAAACTTTGTCTAGAAAGAGCTAGAGAGTAAATATTTTAAGCTCCTCAGACCACACTGTCACTATCGTGACTGCTGACCTCTGCCCTTAGAGCCTGAAAGCAGTGCAAACACTATCTGAATGCTGGGTGGCTGTATTCCAATGCAACTATATTTACAAGCCAGGCAGCCTGCACAGGGCTGACCCTGTTGGCTGACCCATACTCCAGAGATCTTCTGCAGACACACCACACCCACGGTCAAGGACAAGGCACCCAGGGCACAAGACTGGAGTCACAGAGACATGGTCATTGCTCTGCCAAACTCATCTACACCTCTTCCCCTTGCTTTCTCTGCTATGGTCTCTAGACACCCTGGGGGAAGAGTGGGAGGCAGACAGTATGGAGGAGCAGCAGAATGGGGCCACCATAAAAATCCTCAAGCCTCACCTTGTCTGTGCGAGCTTCTGTCCATCCAGGTGCCTGTGCAATGCCTCTGAACTCCTTCAAATGCTCCCTTCTGCTGTTGTGTATTAGCCTGTCTTTTGGAGGGAAGTGTTCACTTGACACCTCAGGAGAATGGATGAGGCTGGAGACAAGCCCAGAGATGTTGTCAGCAACCCCCACCAAAACCCATCTCTGCCAGGGGTGACGGAGAAAGCCACCTGGCACTGTCACCCAACGCTGTATTTTACAAATGGTACCTTCAAATGGGGAAGCATCTCAGAACTGGACTAACCTTTAACATTGGATATAATTAAGGATTCGCCATGTCACGTGAGTGTGAAGTGTCAAAGACTGGGGACAGTAAATCCCCATGTGCTGTTTTCCATTGTGAGAGTTTCCCACAATAATGGCACCCCTGAGACCTGGAAGGCACATGCTACACACAGCCTTCCAAATTCAGAATAGGTCAGGTACGCCACAGCCACCCCACCAGTCAGCATCTTTTCGTCTTCACTTGTGAAGTAGTTTCCAGCTTCAGAGGATGAAATCCTCCCCCTCAGCTGAGCATTTGCCAGGCCTACAGAGCTCTTCTGTACGGAGTTCCCCTGACACGCATCACGGCTACCTACGACCTCCATTTTATAGATGGAAAAACTAAGATGAGGAGTCTGTTCTTATTGTTGAATCCTAAGGATAAAACAATCTCTTTCCAGTTATGGTGAGAAAAGCAATGATTTCCTTTCCCAGGGTATAGCGTAAAGCTGGAGTGGGGAAGATGGCAGATTGCCAAACCTCTAAGAGACCTCCAAGCCAGTTCAGTGACCTCCTTGCTCAGCCTCATCCCTCAGCTCCAACTGAGGAAAGGCTACCACATGGCAGTGAGCGGTCCCATCAGAAACTAACCCACACCAGTAGCCCTGCCTTTCTATTGGGAAAGTCAGATGAGGAGTAATATGTTGGCTCCTTTAAAAATTATAACAAGCCAGACATGGTGGCATGTATCTGTAATCCCAGCACTCTGGGAGGCTGAGGTGGAAAATCCAGTCTGAGAAATTTAGGGACTTAGCAAGACTCTGTATCAAAATAAAAAATTCGAGCTGGAGATATAGCTTAGTGGCACAGTGCCTGCCTGGCAAACACAAGGTCGTGAGTTCAATTCCCAGTACCAAAAAATTAAAAGATTGAAAAGGCCTGGAGATACAGCTCAGTGCACAGGCCCTAAGTTTAATTCCCACTACTGAAAAAAATAATAATAAAACATAATTTCCATATATCCATCCTACTTCTAAGTGTATCCCCAAATGTATGTGCTTGTGTGTGTATATGTTGAAAGCAGACTCATACTGTACACCAGTCACACCAACGTTCACAGCAGAATCGTTTACAAAGTTACCAGGTAAAAACAAATCAAATGTCAATTGATGGATGAGTGGATCAAGAGAATGTATCATATACACACCATGAAATACTATTCAGCCTTAAGAGTAAAATTTGCTAACATGCTACGACATGGATGAACTTCGAAGACATTCTGCTAAGTGAAATATTCCAGGCACAAAAGGACAAAGACAGTGTGATTCCACTTGCATGAGGAACCTAGTAAAGAAAATTGCTAGAGACAAAATGGAGATTAGAGACCAAAGAATTCAGGGGGAGCAGTTAACTTTCAATGTATACAGAGTTTTGCTTTATTAATATAAAAATTCCTTGAGGTTAATAACAATAATAGCTGCAGAATAATGTAAACGTACCTAAAGGCACTGAATTGTATATTTCTAAAAGATTTAAATGGTAAATTTTATTTTATGCATGTCTTATCACACACAAAAACAAGGAGTAAATTCCCTGTCCTCCTGGTGGAGTTGCCATGGACTGAAAAGGACACTCAAAGCTGGGAGTTATGGGGCCCAGAAAGCCAGCTGGCTACCCCCACTACATGGTTCATCTTGAGCAACACAATGGCCTCTCTGAGCTAAATTTTACCTAAGTGCCTGTCTTAGTTATTTTTCTTTCCTTTCATTGCTGGGACAAAATATCTGACACTCAACATTAAGGAAGGAAAGGTTTATTTAACTCACAGTTTGTGGGGATTTCAGTCCATAATTGGCTGGCTCCAAGGCAGAGTGGCGTGGCAGAAAAGGTTCATGGCAGCATAAAACAGCAAAAGCAACAAAAGCAAAAACAGGGTGAGCAAGCCTCTTGTCCTCCCTTATATTCTTATAGTGTATGCAGGCTACCTACCCTAGGTGGGTTCTCCACATCCTAGGGTGTAGTCGGCCACCCTAGGGCAGGTTCTCCACACCCTAGGATGTAGAACTGCTGAGTCATTTAGTTAAGCTTCTAAACTTCTCAAATTGACACAACGTATCAACCATCACAGGGCCAGAAGACTTTCTCAGATACCAGGAAGCCTTTAGTCACTTTCATCTGAGTCAGTTGCTAGGGGACAGGGGTTACCCTGCTCCAGGAAAGTAGAGTATATCTCTCTTGTTGCTAGGACAATATTTAGCTTTTGTTTTCCATTCACACAGAAACACTTTTTGAGTATCTATAACATACCAAACACTACGGTAGGCAGGCATAAAGCACAAGATTCACACACCAATGGCTCAAGAAAGAACCATACTGACCATTCAGACAAGGAGCAGGGAAGTCATGAGACTAATCCAAGACCTCCTGGTGTGTTCCTTAGCTAATGATGGATGACACTCAGCTTCTAAGGCAGATCTGGTCTCTATACAGAGCCCACAGGGATTCCTCCCATAAGTCAGTATTCTAGAAGAGATACAAGAATATTACCCAAAAACACAAACTCAGGTAGGAGGTCGCCAAATAGCAGAGAGAACCACGTGCCCATCTGGCCAGTCAGAGACCTATGTGGCAAACATCATCTTCCTCCCCGCAGAGCATAGCCCCATAAGCCACTATTTCTAGCATCCATAGTCTTGGTCTCAGAATTGCTACCCCTCTGCCACCTAAAGAACAGGAGAAACATGTCCTACAGTATCTGGAAAGTCCTCTATGTTTCCCTTCTTCAAGCCCAGTGGGGCCACTGATTCAGTGGGTGACTTTGGACAAGTCCCCAGGCTTCTGAATCCCCATGAGAGTACTGAAGAAGAAGAGTCCATGATCCCAAGATCCCACCCAGCCCTGGTGTTCCCAGGAGACCCTCCTTCCCTTCCCTAGTCTATGTATTTTCTAAACCCCTGACTTCCACCCCTGGGCCTGAAAAAGCCCCACCTCCACCTCTACTTGGCAGGAGAGAAAGTCCTTCTGGGCCTCATGGATCCCATCCTGCAAGGAGCTCCTGGTCTTGTCTAGGGCCCGTATGCCTAGCCCTCAGATATGTGGGGCATCTTCCCTCCTCACCCCGGGTGCTTGACTGTTTGTGATCCCCAGGCACACTTCCACTGCCCTGTCCCCGGAGACATTTCCGGAGTTGTTTTATGAGTGAGGCTAGGGAAATCTATTAATGAGAGCAGTAATTGTTACCTTTGGGCACTGAAGGCTGATTTATAACAGTTAATGCCTCAGATTCCAAAGGCATAAATTTCAGCTCTTCCACCATGTTGTCTAGAGCAAAATAAAACATAGGGAGATTACATATCCTGGGCTACACATGTTTGGCTGCACTGAACATTTTTCTGAGGTGGGGAGTTGTGCAGTTTTGTTGACAGTATAACATCAGGGATGCTTCCTAAGCCATCCGCATCTACGTCGGTGTAAAAGCTTTCCACATGTGTCAGTGCACATTTCTTAAAGAAAGAAGACGGCACAGGGGCAGTGAGACTAGGTGACAGGGCAGCTTCCACCAGCCTCAGCTTGGACTTGATTGGGTTGAGCATCCTGGTCAAGGAGGTGACATGACTTCCAAAGCAGCCCCTTCGCCCTCATGGGGAGGCTGGAGATGCTCAACCATGTTCTCAGAGCCCATGGGGGTGGAGGCTTCACAGATCATCATGAGGTTACCCCATCTGGAGGGTGAGCAAGCATCTGTCAGAGCCAAGGAGGCTGACCCCACTTCCCTACCAAATGGGGATCTGGGGGAGTTGGAGACTCAGAAAAGAATTTTGTTTTTGGTATTCATCCAGTTGGAGTTTCCAGAAACTCTTGTAAGGGCTATAAAACCACAGTAATTTATTCCCAGAAGAAAGAAGACAAACACAGCTACATTTCCTAAGATGCAAGCATGCACATACACACACACACTCACTCCACGGTTGCTGTTTTCTTTCCACCTAGGTTGACAGATGCTCCAGTCTTAGGCGAGCGAGTGGCCTTAGCATTACAGTCAAGGTTTCCAGTGCCCCTCATGTACCAGACAGCCCTGGTGTCCTGGCCCTGTTGTTCTGCCCCCCAACCCCCCTCTTCCCATTGTCTAAACACACCTGATACAGGGAATCAACGTAGCACAGCCCAAGTGCTATGTCTGGGTGCATTATAATTCAGGAAAGCCCCTGAGGGTCCAATATTCAGCAAATATTTGCCACATGTCTGTTGAGGGAAAGGCACAGTAGAGAAAGGTCTAGAGGAATTTCTGGCCCATCCTTACCATAGGATCGAGTGCTTAGGTTAGTTTCCAGTGAGCATTCTATAATAGTTCATCTCTGCCTCTTATATAATTCTTTATGGTTTCCAAAGCCTTCAGCATATGACCTTCCCAACAGACCAGTAAAGTGGAGATCTTCATGTGCAATTTACAGAGGAAAAATATAATGACCAGAGAAGAATATGACTTGCCCAAGGTCATCCAGCAAAGTTGGCCCAGAACTCATGTTTCCTGACCAATGTGAGAGGAACAAGGGATCTTTTAAGCTGTCAATTTATGAGACTGATACAAATGAAGTTCTTATGAACCCAAATTCAAATTCTCCTTGTTCTTGAAACAGCTTTGGAAACATACACACACACACACACACACACACACACACACACACACACACTTGGGACTTTGGAGAGATTGTATGTGTAACTAGAAGAAACTATTTTCCCTACCCAGGGTTAGAAGCCATTGTGAGAAGGAACAACAGATACCACTGGATTTTATCCTTAATTCTAGCACTGCCCAGGATGTCTGGGCTGAAGAAGGCTGTGCAGTGCTGTTCCTTTGTTCTGGGGATTCGAAAATAGCCCAGGGAAGGTGCCAGGGTCCCCATGCACCAGATCGGACATGGCTCCCGGAGCCCATTTGTACACTCTTGCTACCCTTTCCCTCAACGAACCATGATGCTATGGACCGGAGAGAGAAGAAGCTCGAAGTAAAACACCCAGATCACTTCAAAGCCCTTTCCCCTTCCATCTTTCTCCTGTCCTTTTTCCTCCGAGTCCAGGATGGAAGGCTGCCTCTGCCTCCAGAACAGCCCTCCTCCCATCAGGGGACTATGTAAGGATGGCTGCCAGGCACTACAAGGAGAGAAGGGTCCTTGCACTAGAAAGTCTTGGGATTCTTCCCCCAGCCCAAGCAGAGGCCATTGGCAGGAGGAAACTGTGCAGTGGTCACTATGGGATGGGAAGAGAGGCTGGGAATGGGTTCATCCCATGCCCTGGGATTCCTGAGTCAGCTCCTCTGATGTGAGACTAGTACTTGTTCCAAACAAAGTCAGTATGAACGCTCTACCCTCTTACTCCCCACCCCACCCAGGGCCTTGAAGCTCAGAGGCCATAATACAAAGCATGTGCCTACCATACTCACATCTTGCACCTACAGCACATCTTGCACCCTGCTGATCAATTGTGATCTTTTCATACATTGACCGTGCAGCCACACTAATATGATGGAGCTAAGTGTGAAATAAAATTGATTATTGCATTGTCATGGAAGATCTCATTTACTTTTGGGTCTTGCAGCCTTTATGTTAAGAAATATCTTACCTATTCCACTTTCATCTGATTGGTCTGTGAAAGGGCCATATCTGCTTCCTCCAGGATGGTCAATCAGAGTACTCCATGCTCAATCCCAGATACTAATTGGGAAAGCCATGTGATCCAAGAGTGCCATTCAGAGTCTTCTTCAGGAATCAATAAGGATGAGGAAGAAAGAGACCAATACCACATGTCTGAGAACCTGACCATGAGGAAGAGGTAAACCTGAGACTTACAGAGAGTGAGAATGCACAGAGACATGAAGGAGACAGGAACTTGGTGACATTGTTTAAATTGTGGGTCTGGCCTGCTGAAGCCAGGTATACTGCTGATTCTGTAGTTTTGTAGTATAGTTTAAGTCAAAAAATGCCACACCCTGCCTGGAAAATCATGTAACTCAACCTCGCCTCATGGTCTGCCTAGCCTGAAGCCAGATCGTACTGGAATGGATGGGTGTGGTGTTTACCTACTCTGAGAACCAATATGCACCTTTGCATCCTCTAAGCTCAGGGCACAACTGGTTCCTCCTAAGGCAACGTGAGGGTTCAGCTGGTTCCAAGCAAATCCTTTGCACCTATTCCACCAATCCCCAAATGAGCAGTCCCAGACACTCCTAAGAGCCTAAGTCTTTACACACAAAGGACCAATGAGCAGGCAAGGGAAAAGTCAACCAGGAAGGACTAGATGTTATTTTTAAAGAAATAACATTCATCCTTGGACAAGACAAATATGTGGTAAGGTAAATTGGTAGGTGAAATGGTGCCATGGGTTTTTTTTTCCCCTGATTCAATTGGTCATGAGCTCACAACTTCAGCTTGGGCAATGAATGGTGATTAGTTCCCCAAAGCCCCCTGCCTTTCCAAGACAGGTTGTGAACCCATTTTAGGATGTTGTCACTTATCAAATGTTCCCAGGCAGCCATTAGGGCATTTTGCAATACAATCAAGCTTGAGTGTGGCATAAGGAATAGATGATGGTGGTGAACTGGAAGCATTTATAAAGTCTTTGGCAGAATAGATATTTTTGAAAAGACTGTTGCTTTTAATGTAGGACTCCTAGATTCAAAAAGAATGAGGTTGCCCACCATACAGCTGTTCAGACAGAGATGATTAGATCAGTCCACCTCTAAGATCCTGAGCTAGCCAGTGTGCTTTGGGTTGCCAAGAACACAAACACAAGGCAAGAAAGTGTGGGTTAAGGATGTGTAAGCTCATTGAACTGGTAATTCTGTGGCCTGCTCTATCTCTAAGCTCTTCTTTCCTTCTGACTGCTTCATTTTCTCACTGGCTCTTCCATGTGACTGTTAATAGTTTCAGGACCAGTACTACACACCACACAAACCCTCATTCCCAACAGTACCAAGAAAGATCCTTGGATTCAGCCTCACCAGATGGGCTCAGATCACCTACCCCATCCCAGAACTGCTCATCATGGGCAACAGGGAGTGGAATGCTCAAGATTGGTGAGTGAGAACAAACTCATTCAAGCCTAATGCATTGAGAATAGAGAGGGATAATTTTCTCCCAGGGGGAGGGGTGGATTTCTGTTTCTCAGTAAAGGTAAAATGGAGGCTGAGCAAATTAAACTATGTACATGGTAAACGTCAGCTACAGTTGCCTCCCATCATACTGGAGATCTATGCCTTGGTTGGTGCGGCTCGACTAGCATGTTCTTTTTTGCCCCATGCACATAACACTGCACTCACCCATACGTCCATTATTCATGAGACAGAATCTTCCAGTCACTGATGCATAGACCTGGCCACAAATGGATGTGCCTATGCATATCCACATTATTATAAAACTGAAAACTTAGAGACACACACAAATGCCAATGGATGTGCTGAGGGGGCAGACATTTCCCCCAAAATAAAATCCCTTAGGTGTCTAAAATTATAAAGATAGCTCAATTCTCTGCCAGGAATTTCCCACCAGCTTTTCAATGAACTTCGGTGTCCTGCCTTATTTCCATCACTGGCAAAGGGAGGAAACAGCAAAACCCTCCTTTTTCCTTTCCTCCTCTAATAACAGCACAAGAGCTCCCAATGGACTCCAGACTCCAGGACCATCAGCTCAGGTACTCCCTCCACGGCGTGGAGATTGGACTGTCCTTGCCCCTTTGACAAGTAAGAAGCCACAGGTTCACAGACGTCGTGTGCTTGCTCTGCAGAACACAGTGCCTGCCAGGGTGTGGCTGGCAGCCTGCCCTTCCAGGAGACTTCTTTCTTTCGTTACCTTGGCATTAGCTGTCTCTGAGGACAAGATTGCTAAGGGCCTCAAAGGTTAGGAGCTCTGCTCTTTTAATTACTCATTCACCTGACAAGAGTCACCTTCTCAGGCAGTCTCTCCTAAAGCAAATGACCTGCAGGGGCTGGGCCCTGCCCTGTCACTGTGTGGGTCTTTCTCATGCACAGTCACCGAATCTTCCAGAATTCCTCCTGCTTCCCCTCCTCCTCTCATCCTGCTTTCTTTACACAGTACAACATGTCGCCTCTCACCCCTGGAGCCCAACCTCTCAGACTGAATGCTGCCTCTGCCCCCAAGTCTGTGCTCCACTTTGTGGCTGACAGTGTGGCTGCTGTCATACAGAAACTTCCTGCAGCTCTGTTGCCCCTGAACTAGTGAGAAGCTCTCAGCTGGTGCTCAGGACCTGCACTGTGCAGCCCCCCTTCCATTTCATGCCTGTCTCTCTCCACTCCCCAGGCTAGCCCAGCTCTTAAGAAGCACATGGGAGTCCCTCACAAGGGCCTGGCAGAGACACCCTGGGCAGGACCGACTCCCCCTTAAGTCAGCCTCTTTCCCCGTGTCTTTGCAACTTCTCACTCTGGAGGACACAGACTCTCAGGCAAACTCCAAGAAGTGTGCAGGAGGTTGTGTAGCCAGGCCAGAGGCACAAAGGGAAACTGAGGCATGGTTGGAGCTACCTATTGGCTTTCTCTTGATATGAATGTGCTGGGGCAAGAATGCATAGTAAGAGTGACGCCCTTGCCCCCAGCCATGAGAAGTGATCTTCAATGAAGCTGTCCACTCCTCCCTGGCCTCCACATTCCCACTTCCCCTCATCTCTCCTACTGCTGGTGCTTCTAGGATCACTCCGGACACATTGCCAAGGTAGTGTGGGGGTCAGTCAAAGCCTTCCCTGCCAGGCTCACAGCAAGAGTATGATCAGGTAATGGCCACAGACTGCACAACTGTGAAGCAATGTGGCTCTACCCTGGGTCTGCAGAGGACGCACGCCATTAACTAAAGGTTGCTGGTCTGTAACCCCCAGCCTTCTCCAGTTCCTGTGATTCCCTGTCTGCGCCTCACCCATGACTCCTAGACCCTCGGGGGGCCAATGACCCAGAGATGCCAGAGGCTGGCTCCTCCTGTTGGCTATGCAGAGATAACAGCAGGGTGGGAGCATGTTGGCAAGAGAAAGGAAAGGCCTGGGTTACTGCACCAGGAGGACAAATGTGAGAGATGGCACAATATCCACCCCTACCCTGAGGATTGCCAAGGCAGAAGTAAATTCAGGGGTTTCCTAACAATCTGGCTTGATCCGCCATCACCTCTGAGAACCTGTGTGAGCAAGTTGCTCTTTCCCACTGCCACTGCCACTGCCACGAAGCGTGCCCTTTCCCTTTGCCCCCTTCCAGCCATGCCACTCCACCCTGACACCAGATGCCAACCTCACAAGCCCTTCTGGCCGGTGCCTTCACTCATATCTCTGCCTCTCCCCATTCCACAGCCACCCTGCCCCTTTTATCTCCTCTTTGAAGGTTTGATTAGGTTTTAGTAGCTTGGTGCAAGCCCAGCTTCCCTGTGGACCCCACCATGCTAACCCACCTTTCCTCAGTGAGTTGTCTTTGCCCAAGTCCAGAATACAGCCTCTGATTTCCCAGCGGTCAGGAGAATGCCTATCCTTTATTATGCGTCCTTTATCCCTATGGATATATTCATATATCCTAAAGACTCCTTCTCAGGATAGAAACTCCTTCATCTACGTATAAAGACATGTACACGCTACATTTATGGCCAAGAAAAATAAGAAAGAACCTATGTGTCCACGAGTAGGGATTGCTTTATGTGGAACACTGTATAGCATGTGCAAAGAATAACAGGTGTATGTGAGATCCCTGTTTGATAATGTTGATATAAAACGCATGGCAATACTATGAGAATAGTCATCAATATACAGATAAAGAGTTTATGGTTCTGGAAAAAGACCCACCAACAAGTGACCATACTAACCTCTGGGAAGCACACAGTGAGAGCAGGCATGGGCATGGAGGTCCAGTAGATAGTAGCTTCAGCTTTTAATGCCTTAATTTCTTAAAGAAGTTTTTATCCATTGCATAACTGATCATTTTTTTAGTGTTCTCTAGAGACTCTCAACTCTCTCTTCAACCAGACCCTGACCCAAACCCTTTATGGTTTCCTTGGTTGCACAGTTTCATCTGAGGAAGGAAGAGAGGTTGCACTGATTTATAGAAAAGACCTTCCTCTGGCTTCTTCCATGTGCTTCCTCCCAGGTCTTACACACACAGCATCTGGTTCCTGAACCTCGTGAGCCCTCCGCAGCAGCCTCTAAGCCAATGAAGGTAGGGGCTGTGCTTTGCATCCCCTAGTGACGGCCCTCACACACAGTTGCACTGATGATCCAGCCAGAATGAAATCCAGCAAAATAGCCCAGTGCAAGTGTCTTGGTCAGTTTTCTCCCATTGCTGATACAAAATACTCAACGCCCAAAATGAAGGAAGGAAAGGTTTATTTAGCTTACAGTTTGTGGAGGTTTCAGCCCTTACTTGGCTGGCTCAGAGGCAGAGTGGCACATGGCAGAGGGCAAATGTTCATGGCGGCAGAACACAGCAAAAAAAAAAAATCAGAGCAAAAGGGAGGAATGGCTGCAAGCAGCCTCTTTCCTTCCCTTACATTGTAAACAGTCTACCCCCACCCAGGGGGCGTACAGCACTTACACAATCTCCATGCCCTCCTCTTCCACAGCCTCAGGATGTGTACAAAGTAAACACTCTGGCTTCCTACCAAGTCACTCAGCCAAACCTCTAGACTCCCCAAGTTGACACAATGTATCAACCATAACAGGAAGTGTCTATAGAGTGGAAATAATATTGTTTCTTGTCCTAGAAGAGTCTTGGCAATGAGAGGGGTGGTTTATTCTCCCACTAAATATTAGTGTGTAGATAGCCTTTGTGTGAGCGACCCCATTTTCTCTTTTGCCAAGATCATCACCAACCAGATCAGAAGGAAGAGGGAGCTATTTGGGGGGCTAAGGCTGCATGTATTTTCCAGCATGTGAGTGAACCCACACATGGCACAGCCCTCTCTAGCTGCGCGACGTGTCCAGGGAGAAGAGTTTTCCCTGCGGCCATCTCGCCTGTCTTAGGGGCTGCAGCCCTCCCTCTTCAAGTACACAGATGTGTGTTTTACTCTCTGGCATGACAACCTACTAGGGAAATACAGACAGAAAGCCCCAGAGAGCTCGATAAAAAGACATAAACATGCCTATGTCTAGAAGGTGGGAATGAAGACGGAGACCTGAAAACCTTTCCACTTCTCTCCTTCTCGTGGAAAAGCACTCTTTTCCAATAGCCATAATCAAATACAAAAGTGTGCACCATAACAAAGGCACTTACATTTGTGAGCACAGAGAAAAATCCTGGTGATGTAACTTGACTGTGTTGACAAATTAACCTAATGAGAATAGTTTCCCACTACGAATTCATTAAGCAAAAATGTGCAAAGATGGTATTTGCAGCCTGTTAACCCTTAATTGGCTGAACACTGAAAACACTTAATTGTGACATGTGTCACCAAAATCCCTAATGTAGTTAATCACTGTTAGACTTTCAAAATTATACATTTTAAATGATGATGTTTAATTAAAAATTATTTGGGATAATCTTCAGCCACATTTTCAAGTGAGCAGCTTTGGTACACTTGAGACAATGGTGGCATAGACAACAGTGGCTGGAAGGTGGCTTTTTGCTTGTCACCAAACTTTTCCCTGTGGAAAATGTAGAAATAAAGTATAGACAGTTTTGAAATAAGGTTCAGGTATTTCCATGTTTTATGGTGGAAAATGGAAAATGCCATTTGAGTGCACTGTGGTCTTGGATAGATCACTTGTCTCTGAGACTCCGGTTTGTAATTAGTAAAATGAAAAGAAATGAATTAGGTTGGATTTAGAAAAGTCTGGTGCACACACCAGGGGAGAGGTGAAAATAATTATAGTCGCATATCCAAAGGTCAGGACACAGCAGACAAGGTTCTCAGTCATTAGGCCAATAACGAATGCACCACTGACTCATGCCAAAGAACTTCCAAAAAAATAGAAAAAATTTAAAAAGTGAGGCTCAACCAGATCTTTTTTTCTGGCTTCTGACAAACCTGCCTTGGAACACTCACTGGCATTTAATTGCCTTTCTTTCCCGTTCCTTGGTACTCCCAGCAGGAGATAAGGATACTTTTCATTTTAACCAATGAGCTCCATATTTACAGAGTATACTTTTCTTAAATTAAAAAAAAAACAATCAAATTCTGAAGTTGTGCTAATTTTCCTCACACCTTCCATATCCTGCACAATCCATTTCAGAGTTCAAATCCAAATTATAGTAGCATCTTTAGGCTCCCAGGTGACCCATCATCATGTACACAATTTTAATGATCTATATTCTAAGGTGGTTTAACAGTGGTCTCCTCCCAGAGGTTTGGAAGTCTCCCAGGCATTTGTTCCAAAAACACAGCTGGTGGTAGGCCCGGAAGTCCCAATGGAGTTCAACGGGAGCAGGTGGGGGTGGGGGGAGCTGACAAGATGACCACATCCACACAGCTCGCTGCCAATTCAGCCACATGACAGCCTCTGTCATGAGCCAGAGTAAAAGAGGATGCTGGGAAGACAGTGACGGTAAAGTGAAGTGGGCCTGAAATGCCGGAAACATTCTGATCAAGTGGTTATAGACCAGGACCACAGAGGGCCAAGTGACCTTTCTTTGATAGAAGTTCCTAAATTCCTCCCATGCACAAGCTCTGTTCATGCTGGAGTGGAGACCAAGAGGCTCCCTTTCACTCCTGCCACCCCCAAAGGGCTCCATAGAAACCAACCAAGCTGGTCATTGGCCTGCTCTGATGTTTCTGAAACCTTCTTGTGTGGAGCTCTAGGCTCATCCATCGCTGCTGCTTATACTTTGCTGTGTGCTGGATTGTCCTCTTCATCAAAGCAGGGGGTCCATAGCTTTTGGGGCCAATCTTGGGGTACCCTGTTGCCCTTAGCTGTGTCCAAAAGAAGTATTCATGTTGATTTCAACAGAAAGGGGAGTGGAAATAACTCATCCCCAATAAAGAGGACTGTATTGTAAAGCATACTACAAATAGAATATGAAGAAATCAGAAATTATGATGTAACTCAGGATTAGGTTAATCAACCCAGAAACAAGTCTACAGTATGATGATAACTGACCAAAATGCACCACAAGGCACTATTGACTTGATGCATGTTTAAATGTAGATATATGCTTACAGACACCAGGAAAATTCTGGAAGAACAGACTTAACTTGGATTGTAAGGGTTCTCTCACATGAGCAGGCATGCAAGTAGTTTTGACTTTCCTCCTTTGATTTTTTCCCATATTGTTTGATTCCTTATGGTAAGCATATATTGCTTGGATAATACGAACTAAGCTGTTTTTATGAAGAAGGGGGTAAGCCAGTGAATTCCAGTGGCCTGCAATGAGTGTGGGAGAAGAATCCACAAAGCTTTACTGTGAGATACTGGGAATTAGAAGGGCAAATGTGGGCTCAGAGGGCCCTTTTTTTTTTTCCAACCCCAGAAGTGACTTTGACGGAGAGTTTCCTTACAGGATATGACAAGTTCGGGTGGGAGGATGCTGCTCTGGATTTGCGTTTGGTTTTAATTTAACTAAATAGCCTTCTCTGAAGGTCCAAATCAGCACACAACAAATGGGGAAAATGTCAGGAAGTTGGAAAACCCTCCATCTGAATGACTGTCACTCTGTTCATTCCACAAGCATCCACTCAGTGCTCACGGCTTGGGGTGCAGGGCAGAGAGAGCCCCATCTCATCCGGGGGCCCCGAAACTAAAAGAATTTCCATAAGAGTGAGAGCGGGTCTCTTGGAGGAGGGTGTTACTGGGCCAGGAGAGCCAGGATGATGGCGTGGTCACAGGAGACTGGCTGGGCAAGGAGTTTTAAGGTGAGATCTGAAAAATGAAATGGCTGAGCAAAGCATGGGAAAGAGTGACAACGGTCCTCTGCGAAGGGTATAACAGGTGACCACTCCAGCTGCCCCCATGACCGCCCTGGCGCTGTGCTGAATGCTGGTGAGAAAGGCTGTGATGAAGCCATTCCGCACCACATTGTCGGGTGAGCCTTGCCAGGGGCTTTATGACAGCTGCAGATGCTGAACACTGGAAATGCAGGCAGACTTGCTCGAGGACCTGCCAAGCTACACAGGTTCACGCTCCCAGCTCCTTTGTATGTGTGTATCTCTCCCTCATAAAAGCAAAGTGCAGAAAAGAAAAAAACGCTGAGAATTTTGACTTTCCAGTCTACACGCCGGGTCACTAGGAGGTCCACGTATGTAACTAGTGACTGCAGGGCCTTGCCCACCCTGAGGGCTCCTTGGCATGCACAGGGTGGTCCTTGGCTTATTTTGTTCAGTCTGGGAAAGGAGAAACACATGGTGACTCCTATAAGAGCAGGCAACCCCTGAGTTGTCAACACCTAAATGAGAAGCAGTTTCTTCCTGCGGTCCCCAGGGTAGGAGATGTCATAATAACTGCTGTGATGTTTTTTAAAAGCCTGTACAGGTGTCATGTGTATTACTGACTTCATTTCAAATGCAAGTACTTATCCCACTTTACAGATGAGGAAACAGAGTAAACAGGTTTGGGTCACCTCACCAGTGTTACTGGATCTGAGCCCAAGCCCTCTAACACCAAAGGTACAACAGTGTTAATGTTCCATAGGCTCCCAGCCCTTCAAGCAGCCTGGGCTCCCCCTGAGAAGTCTGGACCTAGGAGATGAGCAACCCCAAGCTGAAATCCATCCGATTCCATGAAAACAACACTACTGCCTGGTTTGGGGGCTCTGGAAATATTCCGGAACAGTATCAGAACCTTCAGTGACCACATTAGTCAGGTCAAGACCCACATTGCTAATTAGGGTGGAATGGAATGAAAAGAAAGTAGAGCAAGGCAGGTAAAAACGTGAAGTCTTGCTTGGGTTAATTCTGTTTCAGTTTTGCACATGGATGCAGAGACATGGGGATGTGGCACGTTGATCTTCCTGCTCCGGCCCAGCTCAGGAAGCCAGTCATCCTTTGCTCCTCAGCCCCTATACTGTGCCATGGCGCTGCATCCCCGGAAGCAACAGGTATCTTCTCCCAGTGCTCACAAAGGTGCCCCTTTCACACTGTGCATTACGAACCTGCCCAGCACATGGGCTAACAGCTCTGTGTGTGCGAGTGCTGCCTGCTGCTCACTGTCCTTTCCTAGTTTTCCCTGGACCATTGCAGGCCATGCAGTTGGTCCCCTCAAGTGTCATCTTCTTGGCTCTTTCCCTGGTTGGGTTTGTTTAAGTTCCGAAGGCTGCTCCTTCTGCTCTCTCCCAGCTTCCACACGGGACCTCCAATAAAGGCTATACTTCCAGGACCGAAGTTTCTTCTGGGGATTCTCCCCTGACCGAGGCTGCAGTTCTCACTGTAGTCCGGAGTGTTCTTCCTCATCTTGTCCCTTCAGTGCTAAGGTAACAGTTTCCCCCTGTGACTCCCTGCTGCAGTGAAAGCTGCATATATGAACCATCCTGGGAATTCTGCTTCCTGCCAGGCCTCTGACCACTGCTGCTCAATGTGTACTTGTGCTTGTGTGCATTACTGCGTGAGTATATATGTATATGTATGACTGTTATTTATGATAGTTCCATTGATTGCATTAAGAAATGTCTATTCGATTAGTAAAGCACACTTCTGGGTGTGTCTGAGTGCATCACGGACACATAACCTTATATACTGTATATGATCCCTCACTCCCTCCTCTCTGGCTATTGCCCTGTTGTTTCCCAGACACTATGAACTAAGCAGCTTTGCTCTGCCAGAGCCTTCTTCTGTGATGCTTGTAAGCAGCTGACTATGGACTTAGCCCCCTGAAACTGTAAGTCAAATTACACCTCTCCTCTCTCAAATTTTAGGTGTCTGGTATTGTGTCTCAGAGATGGGAAAGCTGACTAATACAGTCTGGGACTGTGTGGGGACAAGCATGTGGGTGTTTTTGAGAGTGCAGATGTACAGTGTGTGTATAAGCATAACACTTTAAAATGTCGCTCTTATTGTGGGTTAAAAAACAAAGGTGCTTAACTATCATTGGCCTTGGGTGACCCAGGCATGAGAGGTGGGGATAATGGCCACAGTGGAAAGGCCAAGGGGAGAATTTGATATGAAGGGCATTGGGAGCTATGGTGGTACACACTTATAAACCCAGCTACTCAAGAAACTGAGGCAGGAGGATCTCAAGTTCGAGTTCAACCTGGGCAACTTAACCAAGATGCTATCTTAAAATAAAAATTTTAAAAGAAGTGAGGACATAACTCAGTGCAAGGCCTTGGATGCATCTCAAGTGCTGAAAAAACACTGATCAAGGAATTAGTACCTGGGGACTTCTCCAGCCTCAGTTCCCTTGGCCTGTGTGGGCACTGAACAGCATCCTCTCTGGGCTACAGCTGGTACCAACAGTCTAAGATTCTGCTTGGAAGTTAATTTATTTGCATATTCCAAGATCCACATCTAATAACATCATGCTTATTTTCAGTCTAAGAAAATATTCAAATGACATCTATAGTTTGCTTAAAGCAATTAATTATCTCCCCTTGGGCCTTTCCTCTCAGGATCAGGTTTCTTTCACACCATGGTGGCCACTTGAATTTTGTGCTAAAACCAGATCACGTGTGTCCCCTCTAATTCCCCCATTATGAGTCATTGTCTTCCCCTGAATAGTTTTATACCTCACTCATGATCTAGCTGCCTTGCCAAAATTGTGAGCACAAGCTCTTTACAGCCACCACTCTGGAAGAAGAGCCTAGGGTTGTAGATAAGGCCTTCAGACTTCTGAGGAGACCTCCAGTCCAAGTCCACAAGTGGAATGGGCTCCTAGGGAAAGGAGGTCCCCTCCACAGTCCACTCCCACAAAGGGTGGGCAGAAAGCCAAGCACAAGTCATGCTGATCACAGTGAGCATAATGAGATCATCGTGTAGATGACACTCTGTAGGATACCTCTCAGGAGTCTCCAGATTTTCCAACTACAACAGCAGTGTGGCTTTCTGTCAAATGACAGCACACACTTCAGTGCATGTAACACTTTGCTCCTCTACTTTGGAAGATTGAGCCTATGATTGAGACACAGTGATATTTGTTTCACAAGCAAGAAGGGCAGCACCCCATCAATCCAGCATAGGTGACGGTTTTAATACGCGGCTGATCATCCCCAGTATGGACCCAGGCTGGAAGTACTTGGGCCTTGGGAGGAAATCTTGGACCTACCATTTCCTAGTTATAGGATACTGGCCCATCTTTCAACTCTCTGAGCAACTGTGCCTTCTTCCATAAAATAAGGATAATAACAACTACTTCAAAGGGTTGCAGTGAAAATTAAATAAAGCCTCATGTGAAAAGTACTTAGCACCTAATAGACAATCAATGAAGATTTGTTCTGAAGTAGCTGAACACGCAGGCACTGGAGTGAGCTGCCTGCAGTGAAGTGACAACTCTGCAGCTTACAAGGCCTGGGGCCTGGGACACTCCCATAACACTCCTGAGCCTCTGTTTTCTCATTTGTAAAATGAAGGAAAGTATCAGTCCCTCCCCTCCCAGACTCCCACAGTGGCCTCAAGAAATAAATAAGACAAACAGTAGAAGAAATTATATAGTGGAATAATGCTCATAACTTTAAACTTCTTTTAGAATGGCCGATTTACACAAACTGACAAGTAAAAGAAAAAAACCCTCCATCTAGCCTTCCCTATTCAAGCTTCTCCAGACATGAACATTTTATTACTCTGTTTTATCATTCTTTCTCTTATTTTCTCTCTCATATAGGCAAACATATGTGCACGTAAATTTAATTTTTTCTGAAAATTGAGAAGAAAGTGGAGCTATCGTGCCCCTTTATCTCTCTATATTTCAAAGCATACTTCCTAAAAACAAAGACACGTCATACATAACTACAGTGCAATTATCAGAATCAGGAAATTGACATTGATAAAGAAAGCATTATCTAATGTTATTCAGATCTCACCAACTGTGCCACTAATGTGCTTTTCCTGGACCAGAATCCAATCCAGGACGACACGCTCCATTTCCCTGTCATGTCTCTTTAGTTTCCCTGATCTCAGAGCCGTCTTCAGTCTTTCCTTGTCTTTCATGGTCTTGATTATTTTGAAGGGCGAAAGGGGTTATTCTGCAGAATTTCTCTCAGTTAAGTTTGTCTAATGTTTTCATTCAGTCAGGAGGCGATGTATTTTCTCAGAGACACATAGTAGGAATTTATGCCTTCTCACATCATCACACTAATAATCGCACCGCGTCCATCTGTCCCCCTTGCCGCTAATGTTAACTTTGATCTTAGTTCTTGCAGCTTCCATCAGGTTTCCCATACTCTACAAGTTCTATTTCTCCCCTGCCATTTCTTAGTATCTTCTGGACAGAGACTTTGAAGCTATGTCAATATCCCATTTCTCATAATAATTTCAACCAGTAATTTTAGCATCCCTTAATGATTCTTGCCCGAAACAAGTATTACTGTAGTGGATGGCAAATAGTAATTTTGGATTTCAGCCTTCTTTTCTTCATCAGCTATTTGAAGATATTGTAATGAAAAGCTCCCCGTTTTATTTATGCATTCACTTTACATTAAGAGTATGAATTTATAGATTTCTATCTATGCTGTCTAAACTCAAGAATTAAGATAGATGTTAGAGTTAGCAGTAGAAGTGCTTTCTCCTGTCATTAATGACGCTTATTGTTAATTACAGTGACTGCTGATATTTTCCAAGCATTTGCCTTATTTCAGACAAATACTAACCACTTCATTGACATTATTTCATTTAATTCTCACGAGGCAAGCCTCATAATTTAAGATGAGGAAGCAGATGTTTTGGAGAGGTTAATATATAGAATCAGTGGTACATGGGGAAGAATCCTGACTTGAACAACATCTATCTCCTGAGTCCTTGCTTTTAATTACTTTCATCTGGAAACTTCAAAAAGCACTGGAGAGCTGGTTCTGTCTTGGCCCAGCTCCCCAGGCTAGGCAGAAATCCAGGACGCCTCCCTCTTACCCTTAACCTTAAGGACCTCAAAGCTGTGCAAGAGCCCAGCCTAGGATACAGAGATCATTCATTTGTCAAAGGCCTCTGGGGCTCTCCCTGGTACCCTATCAGATGGGGATTCAGAGCCCCTGAGATCTTCACCAGCCCCTCCCCTGACAGATGGCGTCTAAGAGAAGGCTTGTCCCTTAGTGAGGATGTCACAACATGGTCAAGGACCCAGCAACACTGTCAAAACAAAAGCAAACAGAGGCAGCACCCACACCAGAGTCATTGCTACAGTGACCCAAAATCATACCAATGGACCAGAGAAAACAGTCTGCCATTCTCACTGCCCACTGTCCTTCTCTGGCCCTGTTCAGTGCCTACCGATAGCCCAACCCTTGTCCTTTCCTCTGCCTTGTTTGTGTCCCCTTCTACTCATCCATTGGTCAGGGCACAAGGTGGGCCTTGTTCCTATTTACATCTGACCACAGGGTACCTGCTTGACCTAAATTAGGGCTGGTTCTTTTATTGCAATAACATATACATAAGATCACCTTTAGCATGTGAACTATTCTTAAACACAGTCCAGTGGCACGGAGAACACTTACACTGCTCTGTCACACTCTGTCTCCAGAAAGTTTTCAACATCCTAAACCGAAACCTTACACCCGTCACATTCAACCTCTCCCTCCCTCTACTTCCTTCTGCACCTAGTAACTCCTACTCTACTCGCTGTCTCTATGAATGGACAACTCTAGTGCATCACGTAAGTGGACTCTGACGGTATCTGTCCCTTGTGTCTGGCTTATTTCATATAGTACAAGCTTCATTAGTGTTGTGGCACGTGTCAGAATTTTATTTCTTTCTAAGGCTGAATAATATTCCTTCATATGTACACACCATATTTGTTTATCCATTCATCTTTCTATAGACATTGGGTTATTTTCACCTTTCTACTATTGTGACTAAGACTAAACCTGAGTGTACAGATATCTGTTCAAGCCCCTGCTTTCAACTCTTCTGGATACACACCTGGAAAAGCATTACTATCTCATATTGTATTTCTGTTTAATTGTTTGAGGAAGTGCCACACTGTTTTCCAAGAGCCCAGTGGCTTTTCAGCCACCGGTGTCCCCGATTAGTCCTTTCCTCACCCCCCACATCTACCCCTGCTTCATAATGGATAATAACAATGAGCGTCAGCACCGGCCCCAGGGATTCAGGGAGCCACTGAAACCATGGCTCTGCCCAAAAGGCCTCTTAGCAGAATCTGGACTGCCCCACAAATGGGGATAAAACCGGGACTCTCAGAAACAGCTGGTGGTCACTCCCACTGTGTAAAGAGCCTTTCCCCAAACGAGGACGCAGACAGAAGGGGCACCCCCCTCTACAATCCTGTGGGAAAGCACACAAAGACAGCCACATCCTCAAAAATATAAATGCCTGCTCTGCCCCTCTAATTATGATCCAGTGTCTCCACACCCTCTGGGGACTGGAGACTTGTTTGTTCGCACTGACATATCTATTATTATTCTTTAGGTAGTTAGGAGAATCATTTGTAGTGTTCATTAACAAGTACCACCTTATGGATTACTAAACAGCAGCTCTGCTTTAGCTAATGAGCCCCAATAGTGTAATACTTTACATATTTTATAGCAAGACAATTAAGCAATGTCTTTCTTTTATAGCAAGCCTTAAAATAAGTCATCTGAGATACAAAAAGAGACAGAGGTAAGGTTACAGTGAGTGTCTGTGGTTAGAATTAGGAAAGTTAAACTCTTGTCCACCCAGCTTCTTGCTGCACACATAGGCATATGTTCGGTTCACAGAAATGACAGGTTTTCGAGTTTTCCTTGCCCAATTTAGCAGCTTCATAATTATAAAGTATTTAAGTAAAATGTACATGGTCCATACGCAGAGAAGGAAAGAAGGGAAAAGAGGGAAAGAGCTGAACTAAGTTTGTCTTTGTAAGAAGTGATAGATGGACAATGCACATATGCCTTGAATGTCCCTCTGTCCTGGAATTCATATCCACCTTCCATCTAATGCTTATGAAACCTGAAAGGTGCGTGTTAGCATCCCTACTGTATAGATGAAGACACTGAGACCTTACAGAATATCACTTACTCAAGGCCATGCAAGCTCTAAATGACTATGCCTGGACTTAAAAATTAGATCTTTGTGAGTCCAGCGATGCTGATCATTCCAGGACTCCAGGTCGAGGGCAGAGGCAGAATGTCCATCCCCAGCAGCTCATCAGCTTGTTGTTGAAATGCCCTTGGCTTCACATGGATATTATGGGGCCACCTCTCTATACCTTTTTTCTCACATACTGTGCTCAATCTTGAGCCGAGGGACACTCAGTCCTCTTCCTGTGCCTCATGCACCTTCTTGACAAGAACCCTCCCCTGCCCTTGATGCAACCCATGAGCCAGTTATAAAGATGCCAATGTTGACAATCAATCTATGAGTTTAGGGTCCAGATAAATAAAGTGGACTATGCCCTGCAACCCTAGGAGGAAGGACTGGGAGAATTCCAGATTCAGTCCTAACTTAGCAAGGAGGAAACTTCAACTCTGAGAGATGTTACCATAAACCACCTTCCCAGACCTTAGAGCTACTGCTCCTCATTCTCCTCCAAAGCACATCGGGTCTCAGGACTGAAAAGGGACAGTCATATGTGAACAGCTGTCCTGTGCATGGATCACCCCACCTATAAGCTTCCAACCCAAGAATTCACACCTCACCTTTGTACAGCTTCCCCAGCTGTAGAACAAAGGCAGATCATTCTTTTTGCCTTCAAAGCAGGAGCCTTCAGCCACTGGGAAAGTCTCATAGCTCCTTCCCTGAGGGGGACATTATTCCCAGGGCTGGTCATAGTCCCATTTATCTTAATGGTTCCCTAGGGGCTATGGCCAGCCTTCCATAATGGCAGGCCACCTACCAAGAGAGTGGCTTTCACCATGGGTGAGGCCAACAGGGAGATCCTTCCCAGGCTGTTTCAAGCCTTCTACTCAGGTGACTCAAATGTCTCTCTGTAGCAGCCTTATTAAATGTGTACATGATGAGCTGCCATAAGGTGGAACACTGTGTAGTTACAACTAAAAAAAAATGAAGCCAGATCTCTGTGAACAAGAATGGAACTATCCCTATTCTCAGGTTTTAAGAAATTACAAAGGATCTAATTTACTACCATAAAAATGGAGAAACAAATGCGTGATCACAGTTGCTTATATATATATATATATATATATATATATATATATGTTTTACCCTCTGAAGTACATATAAGACAAGAACAATTTTTTTGTTGTTTTTGTTTGCTTTTAGAGATAGGTTGTCACTGTCTAGTCCAAGCTGGCCTGGAATTCACTTACAGTATAGCCCAGGGAGGCTTCAAATTCCTGTCTCAGCCTCCTATGTTGGGATTATAAGCATGCAACACTGCCCCACTAAGAGTGCCGATTAATCTTATAGGCACCTTCTTGGCCGGAAGGACTGGGCAGCTGGGGAACAGAATTGCTAAGAATTTCATGACATAGACCTTGGAATATTGAACCATGTAAAGGTATTAACCGTTTAAACATTGTACTCCTGAACTCACACATAGGAAGAAGCAGAGTGGAACTCTTGCCAAGTATGTGCAATTCCCCAGTCCTACTCTGCCACCCTGGTCCTCAGTGGGCAGTGGCCTTCACCTGATGTGGACCCCAAAGAAGGGTTTCCTGCTAGTGATGCTGAGAGGTCAGGCTACCTGTCCTGGCAGGGCTGCCAAATCCTGGGTTCAGTCCCAGCCCATTAACTGTGTTGGATGTAGTTTGGTTGACCTTGAGCTGGGATGTGGAGAGGGCATCATTCTTGTTAGGAAAGTCCCTTTTGAATTTGTCGCTTGTTTTTATAAGCCACCTCTCCTCAGCAACCAGGGATGCCCAAGGCTACTTCCACCTCACTCCAAGAAAAAGCTTCTGCTGTACCTGGTCAGAAAGTATCGTTTCCTAGTTCTTTCCAGCCCCAGTTACCATCAGAAACCTTTCTGAAATGAGGCCCTCTGCTGACTCTTTCTGGGTGCTCATGTGGTATTGGCTTCCCAGGGCCCTGGACATTGTATGACACCAAATGTCTCCTCTTGCCTCATGCAGGGTATGCACAGAAAGAGCCACTCGGTGTTCACTGGATGAATATTAGAAACTCCAGAATAAGCATCTGTTTTGACCCCCATTTTACTAAACAAGAAAGTAATATGATTTAAAAACAGCATTATTGAAGGGAAGATTGGATAGCCACAAGAGATGACAATTGACCGCAAAACTTAGTCCCTTATCATGCTATGTAATGTTTACAGGTGCAGTTCTAAAAGGGGGGGAAACACACTGCCCCTCTTGTCACTAAAGAGACCCACATCCTCCTGTTAGGACACTGCTCCAAGGTGCCTGAATGCTGTCAGCTCCTTCTAAAGGTCCACTTGGGCTCCAACTGCTTAATCCCACAGAGCACAGGAGAATCCTGTGGTGAGGTGGAGACTTCCAGAGGTGAGACCCCGGAAAATAGAAGTGAATGGTGTCCTAACACGGATGCCATCCAGGCCATCTGTCCGGGAGGTTCATGGGATCCAGAGGAGTAGCCAGCAGCCTTAAACCAGCACTAAGCAAAATTTGGACTTCTGAACTTTCCCTAGCCTTCCCCAAACCAACACACTCCCAGACTACAGTTCCTTTCCATTTCAATGTCTCCAGAGATAGGTCCATGAAGCCAGCACTCCCAGTGCATTATGTATTGAGGAAGAGCTCACAGTGTCCTAAGGGCCAGCATGTCCCATCCTATGCAGACCATGTTGCCTCTCACACAGGATGTGATCACCACTGGCCTGTAGGACTGAAAACAAGCACCATAAACCATTATGGGGCTGGAATCAGTGCAGATACAGACAGTCTACACCAACAAAATACCCAGATCCCACTGGGTTGGGCCTGCAAATGGGTCATTCAGCACTGCATTCAGGCACACATCTGGACACAGGTTATGGAGTGTGCACCCTTTGGGGGCCACATAAAGGGTAATAACAGGGATAGAAACATACCTCTACTCGGAAAGAACTAAGAATAGAACGAAGCACCAACTAGTACATTCCGGAACAGAAGAAATCAGGCAATTAGGAGAAGTTAGGGTGGGGGACATAAATAATATAAGTAATATCAACAATAATTTCCTAAGAGCCTGCAGGGGTAGCCACTATTCTAGGCACTGGGATACAGAGGGAGATGAGACAGACAAGGCCCTTGCTCTCGTTAGTTTTATTCTACAGATAGAGACATACAACCAACAACTAGACATATAAATAAAGAAACTACAGACTGATGGGTACTACTAAGAGCATGAATCAGCATGATGAGTGTCTGGGGTGGCCTTAAAGCAGGTGCTTGGAGAAGTCTTCTCTGAGGAGATGGTAACCTGAATGGAGAATGGACACCCAGGTGGTGGCAGCCATTGTAAGATCTGAGGAGAGCTCATTTCAGAGTAGAAAGATGATGATAAGGACAAGTTTCTGAGTGCGAGTAACAAAAAGAAAGCCAGAAAGAGTGGAGTGGGGGAAAAATGGAAAGAGTGGAGATCAGAGGAGTCATCCATGGGGTGATCATGGAGGGTCTAGAGGAAGCTTGGGCTGATTTCCAGTATGATGAGGAAACCACTGGAAGGCTCAAAGCAGGGGAGGGATGTAGTTCATCTTCCTGTCAACAGGCAGAAGCAAAACGTGAAGCACCAGATCGAGTGAGTTGCAGAGCCAGGGAAAGTGGCGGTGGCCTGGATGTTGAAGGACACCATGGAGATGGACAGAGAGGTCAAACCGGAAAGATATTTTTAAGGCAGTTATTTTTAACTCCTTACTGATGGAGTGAAAGTAGAAAGGGAGGTGGGACAAAAGGAGTCAAGGGAGACACAGCCTTACTTCTGCACATTCCCCACTCCTAGTACCACACACTGCCCACAGTAGTAACTGGGATGCTTGCTTGTCTATTGATAGATTGGGCAGCTAGTTAGTTATTTGGATGGCCGACTGACTGTACAGTTGGCTAACAGATGACTAAATAGATTGTTGGCTAGCAGGTAAGTGAGCAGTTGACTGATTGAATAAGGGGTTGGATAGGAGGATGTGTGAATGACTAGATGAATGGCTGGTTGATGAGTGGTACAAGAGTGGGTAGTAAAGAGGGTGGTTTGCTCACTTACTGGCTTAGTGTTTTCTTTGCTCATTGAACAACCTATCCTTGCAGTGTCATCGCCATTCCACCACCTCGCTTGACACCAATTCCTTGCCCTGACCAATACCCAGCACTTACCAGGTCACCGCCACACTTGCTACTGTCCCTGAGTCCTGTATCCTAGGTGTTCCAGGACTACTGAGAACCCTGTGATGAGCACCAGATCTTACGGGATTTTTAGTGCATTGGAGGGGTATACATGATGAGCCTTGCTCTCAGGCAGAGTACCAGCTTGGCCTCTGGGTGGCCATGTGGCCCCGGATAGGTCTGTCTACCTAAGCTTCACTTTGGCAAAGTACAGCTAAAAACATCTGGCCCACCCACTCTCAGGGTCAAGAGAATTGAATGCAAAAGTGGATGGATGTTAAGGACCATCCTCATTATTCTGCTAGAGCAGTTAAGGAGCCACAGTTTTCTGCCTGGAGCAGATATCTTCCAAGCTCTGGGCCCTTTGCTCTTCTTCATTACTGCTGTGTTCACAGTCAGCCTCACAGGAACCTGATGCTCAGACCTCTGCATCAGTCATAATCAACGTGTCCTTGGCTTGTCCTTCTCTTCTCTGGAAACTTGCTCTCTGCTGTGTCACTCACAACCCCCCTCTGACTGTATGGTAGACAGACATCCTCCAGTGCTTTCTGCCTTTTGATTCTGCATTTGAACAATAGATGTCCCTTGGCTCTCGAATTGAGTGCTGGTCCATAGCGCCATATCTGAGATGCTGTAAGATCTCGTTAAATGCATAGACATGAATAAGAACTTGCTACTTTTTCAAGCTACCTTCTACCTAGAAGTATCAGTGAATTCTGTTGTATAACCAGCCACTCCCAAAATGCAGTGGTTTAAAACAACAAGGCAGCACTAGTTCTCATGATCCTACTGGTTGGCCAGCCAGTTCTTTGGGCCTGGGTGATTCCACTCAGCCACATGACCTAAGACAAGCTCTTTTCCACATCTAGGTCTGCTGGGATCACTGGGATCTCTCCACGTGGTCTCTCATCCTCAAGGAGCCTTGCTTGTTTTTTTTTTTTTTTCACAAGATGGCAAATGAGCTTCTAACAGCAAGAGAACACAAGCCCAGCATACATGAACTTAGAATGTGTCACACACTCACTGGCTTCTGGCTCACACAGGTCACATAGCCAAGCTCAGAGTCACTCTGAGAAAAGTGTACACAAGGACGCTGACCCAGAAGAAAAAATTCCAGGGGGGAAACTATTAAAGTAGCAACATATCACTCACTGTAGGTAACTCAGAACAGACATGACTAGGCCCATATTCCATTCACTGTCCTAGGAAACAGATCACTAAAGACCACTAGGGAAGCCAGGAAGACTAAGAAGCAACTGGCTGGGAGCTGGGTCCGGCTGGACTCCTGGGAAAGGAACTGGAACTTTCTGTCAGTATGAATATACCACACATACACACACACACACACACACACACACACACACACGTGCCAACTTTCATGTCTATATCAGTCAGCTCTTGACACAATGCTGTGTAACAACCTCAAATATCAGCATCTCACAACATACATTCACATTTCTTGCTTGCAGGTCTGTGGGTCATTTGGGGTTCAGTTGTGTTTTAGGTTCTGCTGAAATTGCTGCCTTCTCTATGTCTCTTTCTGGGGTTTCAACTAAAAGGGCAGCAGCTGCCAGCTACATATACTCATGGCAATGGCAGAGAACCCAGGGTGCCATCCCATTTCCAACTTCTACTCACATCATCTCTGTTACATCCTAATGGCCATCACAAGCTACATGGCTAAGCCCAAAGCCAAATAGCCTCCTGTCTGCCATGTAACCTTGCCCAGGTTGGATGTAGAAGACTCCTACACGGAAGTGAAGAATTTGATCCAATTTTTCATCTGCCTCAACCTGCCACCCTGTCCCTCCTGGTCTTTCTATCCCTCCACCTGCCCCGGTTCCATCTTTTCAAAGTTGGCAGTAACAAGCAATTCAGCAAGGTCTGTCCTGCCAGGGTACCAGCACTTTCTGCGAATCTTCTCTGAATCCAACTTTGACAATAAAATAAGACCAAAAAGATGTCATGTGGGGAGAATTCTGTTGCTACACAGAATAGAAAGCCCTGAAACTACGGTGCCACATTTTTCAGAATAGAAGCACCCAATTTTGCCTCTTTTGACATTTCTCATCATTACTACTATCCAGTGTCACCAGTATTTTACACTCGTGGCTAAAATCAAAGTTGTGGGTTGAGATGCATATCTGACAGAGACTCTTGTCCAGGGCATATTTTTATCATTAAACCCCTTCCAACAGTTAAGTCATCAGAATGCTTTTGAGGTATCTGGGCAAAACTTCCTCAGGAAACATGTTGATTTCAACCACCTGGTTAGAGCAGATGCCCTGATGTTCCTTTTATCTTGCTGAGCACCTTTATTGATTTATTACCATCTCCTAACATATGTAAAAGGAGTCCTATTCATCAGATCATGGAGTTTTCCTAGATCCAGGAACTGGGGACTAGGAGATGTTAGAAAACAGGACCCGTTTTAGGGTGTGCCTGCTAAATGCCAGGAAACGCATCAGGAGTTTTGGGGATGTAAGCAATGGCAAGGCGTGGTCTTTAGGCTCATGGTGCATTCTCACACTTATGGGAGAATCCTGTGCTTGTAGATGATAAATCCTACAAGAGTCTAGAGGAAGGGAACTTTCAAAGGCTGTATGGGCAGAGATAGCACAACTTGAAATCATCAGTGTGTAGTGTATATATGGGGACGAAAGTTGAGAAAGATAAAGAGAATGGTGGGACCAAAATTCAAATTTGGTTCTCCTGAGTGTGGGTTCCAGCTTCAGAGTATGGCCATGACCTCAGAGTATCTCCGCTCACTGACAACTTTCCAGAAGTATCTTACTTAGTACTGTCTCAAAATTATATAAAAGGAGATAGAGTAGAATAAACTCCAGTCTAGGTCCTCAGCCAAGTTTTATCACTCTTCAGTCATCTAACTCCCAGAAAGACCTTCTATTGGAGCCTGAATTTTTATGTCTGTAGAGAGGGTGTAAATGTCAGAAAAGGTCAGAATTGTAAGAAATCTGTCAGGTCATCTAGTCCAGTCAGCCACAAGTTACTTGAAGCCCTTCCCAGTGGAGGACACATAGCTATATTTGAATAGTTCTGATGACAAAGAGCTCACTAATCTCTGGGAAACATTTATCATCTTCGGACAACACTACTGAAAAGTTTTTCCTTACAGTGTGTTGAGATTTATTTCACTGCTTACTCTAAGTGTGGGTCATTGATCTCCCCTTAAGACAAGCAAAATCTGTTCTTGCATAAGATACGTCTCCCCTCATGTGTGAACTTGACTCATGGAGCTCTTGAACCTTTTCTGCCCATCAAACATCCCCTATCTTTTCACTGCTTACCACATCACCTGAGCTCAAGTCTGTTTGGCAGCCTGATCTCTCTTCTCTGAACAGATTTCCATTGCTTTTCGTATTCCAAAAGTCAAGGATGGAAGCCAGTGGTGAGTTCTCACCAGCTGACTGCAGGAAAATCTTCCCCTTCGCAGAAACACTATTTCTAGCCTCACAGCCCAACACTGGATTGGTATTTCCTCCCGTATGTTGCCTCATACTAGGCTTTCTTTCAGCCAGCTAGATCTGTTTCACATGTGTTGATCCCCATTCCCCTGCTTTTTTATTAGATGGCTGCATCCAGATAAATCTAAATGCTCAATCATGAACTTATCTTGGTTATATTTCATCTTCTTCAACTTGACTCTCTGCCCTAATATATGAAGAGCTATTTCTGTCTCTTAGACAGAAATTTGTGTTTTTTTTGTTGAATTGTTTTGAATGCTTTAAAAATTGTTAAAACCTAAAAGAGTCCCTACAAACCCTCTCATGTATTTATATTTCATTTATGTGCATATGTGTTCTTTTAATTACAAGAGATAAAGAGAATACATGGATATTTCACAGAAATAAACTAATAACTGTTAAATATAAAAAGAGAAATGAAGATTAGCCACTGGTATGGCTTTAAAAGTCCCCCCCACCAAAAGCCTTATGCAGATATAGGTGGGGCTTTTTCAGAGGTGGCTGGATCTAGAATGTGTGACACTAGAATTGATTCACAGTGCAATGCTAGGATCGAGGGCACTAGGATTTAGGGTGTGAGTGCTGCCCACTGTAAGCATCCTAGATAAAATATAAGGAATGGAAAGAGCTGTGGTCATCCCTTGTTGTTTTCTGACCTTCTGTTCACCATGAACTGTTTCTCCTCTGCAGTGCCTGTCTGCCAGGCCACCCTGCCCTGGAGCCAGCCAATTATGGACTAAAATGTCTACAGAGTATGAGCTAAATAAACCTTTTCTCCTTTAACTGAGTATTTTGTCTCAGCAAAGAGAAGAGCAACTAAGAAGTCACCAAAATACATAAAGGTCAAAAACACTGCTGAAATTGTAGGAAAGAGGTCCACACTCACATTGTTGGTAGAAATTTAAATAGAATACTCCATGAGAGAAGTATGTCTATTAAATTACAAAAACAAAACATAATAAAAATTAATATATTATTTGATCCCTCTTGTACACTCTGAAGAATTTAATCTATAAATAGAGATATAAAAATTAATTAGGTGAAAGATATACTATGAAACTGTTTACAAAAGTAAAAGATTGGAAACTACATAAATGGTTATTAGTAGTGAACCAATTAAATAAATTATGATACAAGAACATAATGGAATATCTCACAAGTTCTACCATTGGCCATGAAGGAATAACTGGCCCTCCCTTCATAAACAATTACAAAACTTGCTGGAAAAATTATTTTCTCGTGTTAGACAATAGGCTTTATAAGACTAAGATTTTTGAGGGGAGGAAAATTAAAATTATGTGCACTTATGTAAATTCAAACTTCTGCCTGGAAGGTAAGGGACACTTCTCAGATGGTGGCATAAGAAAAGAAAAATCAGGAAAACACAATAGGCATGCTGAGCTAAGGAAACAGATACTGGGGTTCAGAGAGTGTCTTGGTTACTTTTCTCTCATTCTTGAGACAAATACCTAATGCCCAAAATGAAGGAAGGAAAGTTTTTTTTAACTTAGAATTTGTGGAGGTTTCAGTCCAGACTTGGCTGGCTCTGAGGCAGAGCGGCACTTGGCAGAGGGCAACAGATCATGGCAGCAGAACAGCAAAGCAACAAGAGCAAAAGGGAGGAGTGGGAGTCCATGTTGCTGAGCCCATGCATAACCTCCATCCCTGCCACCACGGCCACTCTGTTCATGGGTCCATCAGGCAATGACAGGGACGAGTGAAGAAGGAGGTTGGCCACTATCCACAGAACGGGTCATCTTATCTACTTGATAATTAAAGTCTTCCTCTGCTGATGTCACCTTTCGGTGAGCATTCCCATAGGAAACAAATATTTTAACATCCTCTGCCCACATAGAGAGGTCAACCCACATAATTCTTCTCCAAATATCTGTCACCAATTTTCCAGTTATGTTCTTTCCATGTTCCTGACCAGACCATTGGTTATGGCCCATGAATCAGTATATAGTTGCACATCTGGCCATTTCTCCTGCCAGACAAAATGTACTGCCCGAAGTGCTGTCCACTGTGATGATTTCCCTTCACCACAGTCCTTCAAGGATGTCCCAGAAAGGGGCTGCAATGCTGCCGCTGTCCACTTGTGGGTGGTGCCTGTATAGCGTGCAGAGCCATCCGTAAACCAGGCTCTGGCTTTCTCTTCCTCTGACAGCTGATCATATGGTACCTCGCAAGGCCATAGGTGCATGCTGGAAAATGGAAGGCACTATAGCAGGTGTAGGAGCCATAGGCACCTGAGCAACTTCCTCATGTAATTTACTGGTATCCTCCGGACCTGCTCTGGCTCAATCACGAATATACCGTTTCCATTTAACGATAGACCGTTGCTGTGCACGTCCAACCTTATGATTTTTTTGGATCAGATAATACCCAGGTCATGATAGGCAGCTCAGGTCTCATGGTGACCTGGTGTCCCGTGGTCAAGTGTTCAGTTTGCACTAGGGCCCAGTAGCAGGCCAAGAGTTGTTTTTCAAAGGGAAAGTAGCTATCTGCAGATGATGGCAGAGCTTTGCTCCAAAATCCTAAAGGCCTTCGCTGCAGTTCACCTATGGAAGACTGCTGGAGACTCCAAACAGCATCTCTTCCTGCCACTGACACTTCCCACAAGGCATTTCAGGAACAAAGGTATGGTTCACTCCACCAGGGGAAGAACCAAGACCTTCTGAGGTGCTTGCTAAAGGCCAAGGGAATATAGAATGGGTCGTGGAAGAAGGCAGTTCTAAATACCAGCTATGACCCTGTGATCAGCTACAGAAAAGAAGATTGTAATTGTACTATTTCTCCCCTAATATGGTTCTAATGTAATATAACACTGATAGACTTACTACTGGTCCTTAAGGATTGTTAAACTGTGTTATAATGTTCAAGTTGTGAGATGATAAGAATAAGCATCACCCAAGGAAAACTTACCTTCTATTTTTGTGAGGGAATTATTGCATTTATGTTTGTGCATAGGATAGTTGTAACATGTTAGGCATAATTATAAGTATGTCTTTGTATCTGGAAACTGGTTTAAAGAAATGTGTCTGGTTGCCAAGTTGACAAAGGGTGGAGTGTTATGGTTGATACATTGTGTCAACTTGGGGAGTCTAGAAGTTTGGCTAAGCACTCAGCAGTTGTACATCTTGGGGTAAAAAGGACATGCCCTCACCCTTCTTGATGTTGTTTATAGTGTCAGTTTGAGAAGTTTAGAAGGTTAACTATGTGCCTCAGCAGGGAGCCAGGGTGCTGACTTTGTATTCATCCTGAGCCCATGCAAGAGGAAGACATGCAGAGGATATGGGTGTAAAGGACCACCCTTACCCCACAGAGTGGGTAGATTGCATTAAAAAAAGGGAATTGAGAAAGGACTGGTTGCTGGTTCTTCAGAGGATCTCCAATCTTCGCCTTCAGCTTGGTCATCTCCTGGCTTCTGGTGCAGACTGTTCAGATTTTGACTGGGACTCTTCAGCCTTCTGGTGTAGGCTGTCTGGCCTTCGCTGTAGATTCTTCAGCATTGCATCCCAGACCCATCAGCCCCCTGATACAGGCTTGCATGGACACTGCAGTGAGCTCCAGGCCCAGAGGTGGGCTCTTTAGTTTCCAGTGTGTACACACCCTCTGCATGGTTCCTCATCCAACTCTGTGGCTGACCATTGTAAGCCAAACTTGTAATTTCTTGTACAGTTGTATATTTTGTATCTGTTTCTCTAGTAAACCCTGACTGATACAGAGAGGTTAGGTTAACTAGGATTTGTGAAACAGAATACTAGAAGACAGAAAGTTCTCAGGAATTGCCACAGAAACCCCATGAATATTTGTCTGACTGCTAAGCAGTGTGCATACAGAATGAGACCCCAACAATCCAGGCAGAGAACAATTTCCATGATAAAAATGAAAAAAAAAAGAAAAAACTATCAGCACTGACCCAGAAGTAGGAGATGTTCAGATACTAACTAGCAAGATTGAATAGACATCTTTCATTATCCAAATTATTCCACAGAAATCACAAGAGCCTCATGCCTTAACAATAGGACTAAACATTTTGAGAAAGGGTTAAAACAGCCACAGAACAACTCCACCTCAGGGTTTCCAGTGTTATCCTCCCACAGTGACTGGCTGAGAGATGGACAAAACAAACAGCTGCAGAGCAGGTGCAGCCTAGGCTTAGATTCTCTGAGAAGTTTAAAGTCAGGCCAGGAAAGACATAGTCTGTACCTTCTATAGTAAAAAACAGGGTTCAATGAGTGTGACTTTCTGATGAGGCATTAGGTCCAACAGTCTGCTTGAACCCCTGCGTCATGGACTATATCCAGCAGAGACCAGAGGGCTGGTTGCCTTTCCCATGTATAAACATGAGCAAAGACACTCAACACCACAGCTCGGACAGTCATAAAAGTCTAGGATGTATGGACAGAGGGGTCTCTGAAGCAAAGAGGGAACTTCACAAACCCACCAGCCACAAAGCTAGACAGAAAATTATGACTTGCTAGATTCTAAGACTGAAGATCCTGAAAAGAAACCACTCATTTAAAAATGGGAATTTTTTTAATCGACTTTATTTTTTCTCTTTCTTTTGCCTTTATTTGTTCTTGGAGGTTTGGGGGGTTTTCGCTTTTTTTTCTTTTTCTCCTTTTAACTTTTTTCCTTCTTGTTTTTCTTTTTTCCTTTATTTTGCTCTCTGATATTTTCTTTTTCTTGTTCATTCTTTACTGTTACTCATATCTAATACATTAATTTCCTTTTACACCTCAATAGAATATCTTGTTTCACTTTTCTCTCCTCTCATCTCCCAATTATCAGTGTTTCAAATTTTACTTTTCTCATTCTCCAGTTCACCTTCTCTTCTATTTTTAATAGTATAGTATTTAAGCTTTATAGTATTTAGCTTTAGCTAGCTACTGAATGCTGTTATACCTTGAGTGGAGCTAAAGTTGTTCCATTTAGTCAATATTTACTGCAGATCATTATTTGCTGTGTCTCAGTATTTATAATTATAGATTTCTTTTCTATGGTTAAGGATAGCATGTTATTGCTGGGCATGGTGGTGCACACCTGCAATCCCAGCACTTGGGAGCCTGTGGCAGGAGGATAGCTAAGAATTCAAGGCCAGCCTGGGAGCTACCTAAGCAAGTTCAAGGCCAATCTGCATGATACGGTGAGACTCTGTTTCAAAAAACAAAATAAGGATAGAACATGACTGCTCTCAGGGTATGTTGATATCCAGATTTAGTTGGACACCATTATTGTTGCTGATTCTATTACTATGGCCAAGGTGACATTGTTGCTACTGTCAACTGGTTTTCTCTGTATGCTAATGTCTGGACTGTTTTATGATGCTATGATCCATCCCTGGAGAACTAGCTACTGAGCCAAGTACACCACAGCCTTTTCTCCCAAATAAACAGAGGCAGTTGAATTCTGGGACAGAAACAAAAGCCTATGCTCCCAATGTCAATACTCCTCAAACTCTTTAACAAAATCCAAAAGGAAGGAATACTCTCAAAATAATTCCTGGAAGCTAGCATTACCCCAATTCAAAAATTATACAAGGATCCAATCAAAATAATAACAACAAAAATATATGTCAATATCTTTATTGAACACAGATGCAAAAATTCTCAACAAGATACTGCAAACAGAACACATCAAATAGTTTAAAAGATCATATACATGGCCAAGTACACTTCATGCTAGGGATGCAAGGATGGTTCAACATATGCAAACCAATAAATGTAATACATTAAATAAACAGAAGCAAAGACAAAAATTATATGGTCATCTCAATAGGTGCAGAAGAGGCCTTGAAAAAAATCCGCTCTCCATTCATGATGAAAACCCTAAAGAAAATAGGTATAGGAGGATCTTATTTAAATATGATAAAAGTCATTTATGACAAACCTACTGGGAATATCATATTAAATAGACAAAACCAGGCATGGTGGTGTACATCTCCAATCTCAGCACTCGGGAGGCTGAGTCAAGAGGATCACTGAAATTTCAAGGCTAGCATGGGCTACATAGTGAGTTCAAAACTAGCCTGAACTACATAGTGAGATCCTATCTCAAAAAAATGAGAGAGACAGAGAGAGAGGAAAGAAGAGGAGGGGAGGGGAGGGGAGGGAAAAGAAAGAGGAGGGGAGGGGAGGGGAGGAGAGGGGAGAACAGGGGAGCAGATGAGGGGGAAGGGAAGGGAAGGGAAGGGAAGGGAAGGGAAGGGAAGAGATGCCCCAATTCCTGGATAGACAGGACCAATATATATCAAAATAGTCACACTTCCAAAAGTGATATACAAATTTAGCACAATCTCAGTCAAAATACCAATAGTATTCCTCACAGAATGAGGGAAAACAAATGTAAAATTCATGTGGAACTAGAAGAGAACCAGAAAAGCAAAAGAAATCCTTGGTAATAACAGTGAATCAGGAGGCACTACAATCCTGGATTTGAATTTATAGCACATATGTACAGTGATTTTAAAAAAAAAATCATGATACTGGCAGAGAAACCAACACATAGGTCAATGGGACAGAATAGAGAATGCAGAAACAACCCTTGGCACATTCAGCTATCTGGTCTTTGACAAAGGGCCCAAAAACACACACTGGAGGAGAGAGTACCTCTTTAATAAATGGTGCTGGGAAAATTGGCTACTTGCACACAGAAGATCAAAGATAAACCCACATATCTCATCAGGTACTAAACTAAAATAAAAATGGATCAAAAATCTAAATATTAGAACAGAAAAAATTTTCTGGAAGATAAAATAGGCAAACCTCTTCAAGACATAAACAAGGACTTGCTGTAAAGAATCTCAAAGGCACAAGAAATAGTAGAGTCAATGCACAGCCTCAAATTAAAAGGCATCTGCACAGTAAAGGAAACAACCAACAGAGTGAAGAGGCAAACTACAGAATGAGAAAAAATTTACCAGCTATTCCTCAGACAAAGCACTAATATCTAGAATATATAAAGATCTAAAAAAAATTAGACCCTCCCCCAAAAAAAGACCCAGTCAAAAAATGGATAACTGAAATTGTGATGGATTGATGACTGGTGGTCAACTTGTAACACCCAGTTGAACTTAATCAGCATAGTGCTGGGTGTGGGAGGCCCACCTGGGAATTGTTGCCAGCAGCATAAGAGGCAGAACTGGAGAGGAAGAAGGTTAGAGCCTGTTGGGAGCTGTTAGAAGCTATTGGAAGCTGTTGAGAAGCTATTAGGGAGCTGCTGGTTTTCTTGAGCTATTCTGCTGGAGGACCTTGTCATGTTGGCCTCCTAATGAACTTGGCTGTTCCCCTCAGAGCAGGAGCTCAGGAACCTCATTGTCGCTGAGAATGGCTATAGTTCACTTTGGGGGAGCTCTGGTCCTCACTTTGAGCATCGCTTCTTGGCTCCAGAGGGGAAGATGGTGCACAGAGAAGCTTGTCATGTTGGCTTTACTGATGGGAACTTGGTTTCCTCATTGTCGGAGGAGCTAGGGACCTCGCTGTTGCTGAGGATGGCTGTGGTACTTTTCAGGGGAGCTCTGGTTCTTAGGTTGAGCATCACTTCCTGGCTCCCTTAGGAGTTCAGATCCCTTAGTCTGCTAGCACAGATCCTTCACCCTGTTGGTACAGACTTTCTAGTTTCCACCACTGACCTTTGGGCCTTCCCAGAGCAGAGTCGTGAGACAGGTGTGCATGAGATGTTGTCATGGGCTCTAGGCCTCCAGTTGGACTCATGAGAGGCACTGTTATAGGCTCTAGATCTTCAGCTGGACTCATGCAGGACATTACTGTGGGAGGATGCTTTGGTCTTTAGTGTGTGGACAGATTTCCTGCAGTCTCTTTTTCTATATGATTCTTTGGGTGACTATTATAAATAATCTGATAAAATATGTGTGCTGTATTATATTGTTCCTCTTGCAACGCCCCAAACCACAACAGAAATGAATAGACACTTCTCAGGAGAAGATTTCTTATACAAATGGCCAATAAATACATGGATCCACATCACTGACCATTAGAGAAATGCAAACTAAAACTGAGATAGCATCTTACTCCAGAAAGAATGGCCATCATCAAGGAATCAAATAAAAACACACAGTGGCAATGCTGTGGGGAAAAAGAAACACTTCTACACTGTTAGTGGAAATGTAAACTGGTGCAACCACTCTGGAAATTAGCATGAAGATTCTTCAGGAAATGAAAATTAGAAACTCCATTTGACCCAGCCTTCTTTCTAGGTATCATGCCAAAAATAGATATCTTCCCAAGAGAGTTAAAGACATCATATTACAATCATATATGCATCCTCAGGTTTATAACAGCACAATTTGTAATAGCTAAATCTGAGAAGTAGCCTCTATGTTCATCAACAAATGAATGGATAGAGAAAAAGTAGTGTGTATACAAAGTAGAGCACTACTATGTCATAAAGAAGGATAAGCTCGAGTCATTTGTAAGAAGATGGATACACTTTGAGACTATCGTGCTAGGTGAAATAAATCAGACACACAGACATAAATGCTGCATGGTTTCCTTTATGGGGGAAACCCAAAATATAAATAATGACAAAATAAAAGATAGACAAGACGGGGGAGAGAGAGGAGATCTTCTTGGATGAGAAGGAGATCAAAAGATGAAGGGAAGCAAATTAAAGGGGATGACACAATAATTGGGACATGTTGTGTACATGTACCAACTCCTACAAGGAATGTGATCATTATGTAATGCAAACATGTACTAATAAAAATAACTGAAAGGGCTGGGGAGATAGCTCAGTAGCCATAGCATTTGCCTGGCAAGTGCAAGGTCCTGAGTTTGATTCCTGGTACAAAAAAAAAAAAAAACCTGAGAAAGAAAGACACTAGAATTAAAAATGAAAACAGAGCAACAGAGCGATATTCCCTACTAATATATATGTGAATAGTCTTAAAACATATTAACAAATCAAATCCAGCACTATTTCAAAAGGTTAAGGCAGTGTTACCAAGTAGGATTATAAGATTTGTTTAAAATTTGAAAAAAATCAGTGGAATTCACCACATCAACAGAAGAAAAAGGAGAGAAATCATATAATCAGTTCATAGATGCAGAAAAGGCATTTGACAAATAAACATACATCTATTATTTAAAAAAGAAAAATATTCTCACTGAACTAGCAACAGAAAGAATTTCCTCAACTTTAAATAGGATGTGCATACATAAAAAAATAAAATGCATTTTCATCAAAAATCAAATTCTTGTGCTTCAAAAGATGTTGTTAAGGAAAAACTAAGCAAGCCACAAATTCTAAAAGAACAATATATACCACAAGATATGTCACAATGGATGTGCATCCAGAAAGAACTTTGGTAATTTAAGATAATCCAGCAAAGAAATAAACTAATGGGAAATGTAATGTCAAAGGATCTGAATAGAAATTTCACAAAGGAAAACATACTGGTAAAATAATTAACACACAAAAATGTGCAACAATATTAATTATCTGGGAAATGCAAATCAAAAGGTTAACAAGAGTCTACTACATAACTGCTACAGTTGCTAATCATCAATAAACAAGGGATTACGAAATATTCCTTGGGTAAGTTGGGCTTCTTTTCTCCTAGAAGTTGCCACTTTTCCAGTTCTTTGGGGGAAAAAAAAGAGCAGAAGACCTGTAAGTGTATTCCCAGCCACAAGTCTTCGTGAAAATTCGGAAGGCAAATGCAGATGCATTCTGCTGTTTTAACTGAAGTTTTTACACTGGGATAGGTCTTGCACCACGTGTCCCTATTGAAGCAAATGGCAGCACGTGAAACAAACCGCTGCTTGTGACTACGAGCAGCTACAGCTTTCAGAGCTTGGACACCTATGAGAGGTAAGGCATGGAGTCTGGCTGGACTCACTGCAATGTGTGCCTATCTGCCGCAGGGATCTGAGGGAGAGTCGAGGAAAGTGCATGTATATCGTATCATATACTGACCAGAAGTCAATTTGACTCCCAGGAGAGATATATCTAGTTTTGGTACTTGACCAAAACAATGCCTGAGGAGTCACTGACTTGAGACCAGATGATGCCAATAAAATAATTTGCAGAAAATAAGAATTTGCTGAAACAGTCTAGGAAGTGAAAAGTCTAGACATTTACAACTCAGTTATTTCAATACCCATAAACTATGAACAATTTGTGGGAGACTCTGATATTGCCAATCTACTTTACCCTTGGCCCAGGAATAAGGGAGCCAGCACCACATCATGTGTTTAGAAAGTTCTGAGTAACAAGACCTGACCTCCAGCTCCGACTCTGCCATACTATGAGTGGTTGAGGTCTTGGGCAAATGACCTCCTATCTGAGCCTCAGTCTCCTCATTCATAAATCAAGGATAGGCCAGGCATGGTGGCACATGCTTGTAATCCCAGTACTCGGGAGGCTGAGGCAGGAGGATCATTGCAAGTTCAAGGCCAGCCTGGGCTACAAAGTGAGCTCAAGGCCAGCCTGAACTGCATAGTGAGACCCTGTATCAAAAAGGAAAAAAAAAAAAAATCAGAGATAAACCCACTTGTCTCATTGGGTCATCACAAAAGATTCCATGAAATTAAGGACCATTTGGTACATGGCAAATTGTCCAAAAATAGCTGTGTTACTATTATTGATAAATCTGTCTCCCTCTCTTGTTCCCTTGGGTGTTCTGTGATATTCTGATAGGCAGCATTCCTTATAATTCTGTGTTAGGGTGTTGTGCCTGTGATAGGGCCATCTGCCAGTTGGCCCCTGGTTTTTCTACACATTTGTCCTGCTCTGTATCACAGCAGGGACCACCAGCCTACAAACTGCATTTCCCAGATTCCTGTGGCAGCCAATTGGAGGCACTGCTGGGAGACTGAAGGGTGAGGAAAAGCGAAAAACGGAAGTCCTTCTCCTTCTGCCTTTCTGCCTGAGGGGTCTCCTCTACAGCTCCAGCTTCCACTGAGCAGACCTGCCTGATTCCAGGTCACACTAGGTTTCAGGAACCAGCTTGGTTCTCAGACCTCAGTGGGTTGCAGCTTCCTGCCCTTCCCCAGCCTAGGCTACTTCACTATCACCTGTGTAATAAATTCTCTGTATTGCATCCGCTCTGTATAAGTACATGGCATGGCTCCTGTTTTGCAGTCAACCCCTAGCAGACTCATGATTGGTCATCTGGTGTGTGGGACCCTTGAGATTTGCAGAACATTAATTGTAATTGCTTACTCATTTGTTCTGAGTCCACTGTCGATGCCAGTGCTTTACCATCACTTGCTGAGGAAGCTTTGCATCCTTCTGATCCTTTTAGTAAAATGCCTGCTGCTAATTGCTTATTACCCAAGGGAATGAAATAGCTTCTCTGTGTTTTAGAGATTTTGTGGCCAGATGCCTGGATCTGAGTATTTCTTTTTGGAGTTTGTCTCTAGTGTAGAAATTGAGAAGAATATTTTATCCTTGCCTTTACTAGAGAAGAGCGACCTCCTGACTGAGATCCCCCTTAACAGTGGCTTCTTTTCTGACAGAACTCTGTGCATCACCTGTGGTCTGTTCCAACATAACATACCTAATGCCTCTCTATCCGCCCAACCCCATACCATCAGGCACAGCTGCTCAGGGCTCTTGCTGTTTGTTGAGCAGTTTCACATACAAGGTGGTTTAGGCTTCATTTGCATGGTGCTGGCTTCCAGGAAGAACACACCAGTTAGCCCAACAAATGAACAACCACCAGAATTGGCTCCATAATTTGCAGGGCCCAGTGCAAGCTGAAAGTCTGGGACATCTTTTTCAACTATGGTTAAGGCAATAACAAAAGAATATTAAATCCAGCACAAGACCCTGTAGGAGTGCAAATGCATGCCAGGCACCCAGATCTTGCTCTCCTCCCCATGCGCAGGATTACAGCTGCTACGGGGGAGCTAGGGTCAAGTATCTAACACAGTGCTGAGTGGTGTGGGATAAATGGCTACATTCCTGTAGATGACTACCCTAGGCATGACTGAGTCCTAGCCACACAAGCAGTGTTCAAGAAAGGCAAGAATGGAAGGAGGAAGAGCTGCTTACCCTGAAAAGCCAGGGCAAGAGGATCTATTTTACCACATAATCAAGTCAAAGCCCCCTTTTGCCCTCCACCACCACCACAACCATCACGCCTACTTCAGCCCCAAGTCTCTGAAAACTCAGTCACCTCCCTTATGTGCTTTAGCCATGGGCCTTTGTGTTAGCTGCCCAATGTCTGACCAAGCTCAGAAAGAGGGGGAACCATAGCCTGAGTCAAGGACATATCAATAAATCACCATAGCATCTCATAGCATTCTATGTGTGAGAGAAATCACCACAGATACAAGAACTGACAAATGCAAACAGCACGTGGTCATGCAAGAAAACTTGACCTTTGGGATAGACCTAAGTCAGGAATGGCACACAGTAAGGCAGCCACAAACAGAGTCTAGAAGAATTGTTATTCTGTGAAGTGGTTTCAGAATGAAAGATTTTGTGTCTTTCAAACATAGCTACATGTTTGTTATGCATACATCGTTATATGAACTTTTTTCATATATTAGTGTCAGAGTCATAAGCATTCTATTGAACATCTTCCTCCAACATCCTGTATTCCAACTGTCTGGGTTTCTCTGAGACTTCCCTACTAGAAATAGGTCCTTCTTTTGATCTTTAGGACATCCCATCCCATGGGTTCTAGAGGTCCCCCTAGTGAGATGTTTTCAGTTAAGTTCACGTTGTTCTGCAGCCAAAGCCAACTGTCTCTTGTAGGTCCCTTGGCTAGTGGGGAGACTCACATAGCCAGGTCCCCAAGACCAGTGGTGTCAGACTTTCTGAATAGTTCCTTTGAGCCTCAAGTGAGAAGTAAATAACATTCCTAGGTGGCAGGCTGGGGGACGGCAGAAGGGGTTAGGAAATAGGGACATGTGCTAGATCCCAACCAGTGCCTAAATCCTCTGTCATGGCACTTTATGGATGTCCTTTTACAACCTCCTGTGGGCATCTTTTTAGCATTTGACTAGATGCAAATGAGTACTAGTTACAGAAAGTATTTATGGAATTTTCATAAGATCTCAGGTCCATTAAAATTTGAATAATGCAAATTATAAATATGAGAAAAATAATCTGAAATGATCATTTAAAAGCAAATCTGTTGCACATAATGCAGCGTGGTTCATCTAGTCCACCACTTTTGCATGCAAGCTGTGCTGCTAGGCTCTGGCCTGTCATGGCTCCCACCTTGTCAAGGAGACAGGCTTATAAACAGAACACAGCCAGGAGACAAAACTCACGAGGGCGGACTGAGCCAAATATGTGACTCTGTCTTAGTTACTTTTCTTGATGCTGAGACAAAATACCTGAGCCCCAAGTTAAAGGAGGAAAGATATATTGTAGCTTACACTGTGTAGCAGTTTTAGTTAATAGTTGGCTGGCTCCAAAGCAGGGCAGCATGGCAGAGGAGAGACAGTTCATGGCAGGCTGAAGGCATCGAGGGAACAAGCATCAAGGTAGTAAAGCAACAGCAGCCTGCCTCTCCCTTTTGTCCTTTCCAGGCTACCTGCTCTTTGGGTGGTGCAGTCCACACCCAGAGTAAGCCTTCCCATTATCCACACTCAGAATTATCCCAAACCAATCAGTGAACTAATTCAGTAACCACACACCCTTAATCCCAACATCACACACTTAATCCCAGCATTACACACCCTAGATCCAACCACCTGTGAAAAGCTTCACCTGATAGCATGAGGCTCTAGGGGGACATCCAGACACAGGCCATAACAGAGAGCTACACTCTGCCCTAAAATGTTTGGATTTTCCCTTAGTCCTGTGGCTTCCCTATCAGGCATCCCAGAGCCCCTGAGAACTGGAGCAGGCAGTTATAGAGAGGGCTACTTTCAGCAAGTCTAGAAGCTTAAGAAAAACATACATGCATACCAGGTAAGTCTGCATAGGTCAATAAGATACTGAGTTGCTTTGCTTTCAGTTGATTTTTTCAGCGCTTCTTATTGCTGCCACTCAACAATTCTGACTGAGAGCCACACAGCTTCAATTATTTGTAAATTGCAGCATGAATTAGTTCAGAAGTTGTAGGGTTCAGTCAACAAATGATCCAGGACAAAAGTAATTTCAAAAGAGTGCCAAGAGAGTCGTTTTAAGCTGAGCAGTGAGCAAATTAGCCTTGAGTTTTAGAACCATCTCTGCAGCTGCAGTAGAAAGAAGGAACGGAAGAAGTCAAACATGAAGGCAAGAAAGATAGTTAGGAAACTGTTCCAGACACTGGGGAGACAGGGCTGGTGAGGGCCCTACTCTTCTACAACTAGCCAACCAGTCCACAACTACTCACTGAGCAGCTCTAATGTGCCATGCACTACTCGGTATAATAGGATGAACACAAAGAGCCTGCACTCACAGAGCATGCTGTCCATGCAGAGGCCAATGACAAACCAGCACACAAGTGAGCATGCGCTCCAGATCAGCCTGGGAGCCGTGAAAACAAAGTCCAGGACAGCAGCAGAGAAGGACAAGGTCCTGATACTGACTGTATCATTGATTTCTAGGGTTTGTGGAGACATGCTGGAATGACATGCTGGGAAAACACATCATCTATGGCCAGAATTCATTGCTCTTTACCAAAGAACAAGAGGGAATGGATCTGCCTTCTGCACCACTGAGCCATCCTATACTTAGTATGCTAAATGTTTACTGCTGTCATAACAAAATACGTGAGGTTGGGTACTTTATAAAGAAAATGGTTTATTTAGCTTATAGTTTAACAGACAGAAAGTCCAAGATGAGGCAGTCCCATCTGTTTGGCCTCTAGTAAGGTCCCCTTGGCCACACCACTACATGGCAGAGAAATAAAAGATACTGGATGCATGCAGCAGGAGCCAAGATACAGGATGACTCACTATATAACCATTCACTCTTTCGAGAGCTAACGAGCTCCATGAGACCAGCACTAATCCTTTCAAGGGATGGGGCCACCATGACCTTGCCCTAAGCCCCACCTTCGAAAGGTTCCACCACCTCAGTACCACCACTGGGGACTTAGAATCCAGCACATGAACCTGTGGAGAACACAGTCAAACTATCTAAACCACAGCACTTACTAAAGAGCTAGCCTAGGATACATGCTCAGTAAGTATTTGTCAAGTGGATGAACAAATAGAAAACTACAATCTAGGCTTCAGTCTACTTATCAAACGTAATCCTAATAGGACATTGCTCTAAGTGCTCGACAAATATTGACTCACTTAATTCTCGTAAGAACCCTACTTAGAAGTTGGATATGAAGGCAGATATGATACTGCAGATGACAAAACTGATGCTCAGGCCAGGTAAGTCTGGCTCCACAGTTCTGCTCTTAGCTTCCTCATCAGTGGCCATCAGGGATGTCCCTACACCCTCCGCACGGCACCCACATGGCTTTGGGAGTGTGCTGGAAATGCAAAGTCCTGGGCCCTGGGAAGAGGGTCAGCACCCTCTTCAGCAAGCCTCCAGCTGACGCAGGTCTGATAGGTTTGAGATGCTGTGGTCCACCCCTAGTGCTCTGGAACTTACCCAGTCCAAAGAATTGTCTGCATTAAGACTATGACTTCTTGAAGAACTCCTCCCTCCCCCATGCAGAAGTGCTGAATGGGGATGGATAGGAGAAACTCAGAGTTAGTGTTTTTAAACTTTCAAGCAGACAAATCCTAGAAACAGCCATCCAGGCTATCACATTCTAACCCTGGCCGGAAAGAAATAGGGTAGGCTTCACAGAGTGCAGGTGTGCATAAGCAGGTGGGTGGGTGTGCCTGGCCCATGGCAGGTTTATCTTTCCTGAAAGTGGAGTCGATCACAACAGCTGTTCTATCCCAGAGCTAAGAGCACAGCCGATTTCCAGACAAGTCACAGGCATAAATCTCCCTCCCAGAAAGGCCGAAGGGCTGAGTGTCCATTGTTCACAGCTTCCTCAACAGAAAAGCAGACCTTCTTCTTGCAGGAATGCTAAGGCTGCCCCAGTCAGGCCCTCTCAGCTCAGCCTCAGAAGTCCATCCCTCCAGGCACAACTTGCCTTTACTGCAGCCTCTGAGAACCATGAGATAGTCCTTGCCAGGGATTTCCTGTTATAAATACTTTTGTCATCTTAAGTAAAGGAGCCGTTGATGTAAAACACCCTGGGCTGAAATATTTCCTCTCCCTCCTGTTCAGAGTGACCTGGAAGGTGGCAGTGTCCTCACTGGGGGATAGCCAAGGAAGAAATGAACGGGCCAGGGGAAATCAACTATTTTCTGCCCAAACTTCTTCATTTCCCATTACTATTCAAAATCAATAAAGAGATCAATGAAACAAAAACTGAGTATAAATTGGCAGAATTTTTAAAGCTAATATTTTAAAATTGATATAAGAAGTCTGGGCATGTGGTTTTTTCATACAGCGTTTAGTAGATGATGCATTCTAAAACTCAAAGTATTAGACTGAACCTCCGAAGCTGGAAGTTAGGCCCTGCTCTGTCACCGCTTAACAGTGTGAGCATTGATAGGCTCCTGGGTCTGGTATGAATTGCTGAGCTATTACGGTGGTAGTAGTCTATCAAGGTTGAAGCCCAGAACAATGGCTTATCTTCCCAAGGACCACCCGCTTCCCTTTTTTCCCTCCCCCTCAGGCCGGAATACAACTTCCTTTTGCCCTTTCCAATTGCGCGAAGAAACCCCCAATCAGCTCCGGAGACGTCACTAAGCCCACCCCTTAAGCTCTGCTCCCTGGCCAGAGGCTTTATAAACACCCAGCTCCCTTGTTTAGCCCCAGAGGAATCCTATGTCGCATGCTGCCTTCCCTTCTCCGTGTCCGGAGTAAACTCCTTTGCTCTTTTCTTCGGTTCTTTGCGCCGGAAACCTAATGAGCATAAGGAAGTCTTTAAAGCTTGGATAGTTTACCTGTAGAATGATGGTCCTCACACCTGCTCTGATGACCTCGGGGACTGCTGAGAGGATTGCCCGGGAAGAGCGGTGCTCTGAGACATGCTGTCGCCATGCAAGGGCTCATGGTGGCATTAGAACAGAACAGGCCCCATGCCACCCCATCACGTCTCATTGCTCCTGGGACTTCTCCAGGGAGAAAGTGTTTCATAAAACCAGGTACACAATGAGAGCTACCGTCTTGCTTTGTAGCGCCCTTGCAAACCCCTCTCCCCTAACACACATGCACCTGTATCAGGCCCAGAGCTACCACCTACACACTGCCTCATGTTCCTCTCCTCACTCTGCAGTAAAACCTCTCAGGGAGGTTTTTACCTCTACTGTTTGTACACAGACAGTAGAGGGTGGTTCTTCAGAGCTCAGAATCTGGAGTGAGAAGGCTTGCATTAAAAGAGTTCCACTTTGACCCTTACTAGCTGTTTAGTAATAGCTAGTAAGCTATTACTAAAGCTATGAGACAGTCAGAGAAGCCATCTGTAAAATAAGGCTAAAATACTCTCTAAACATCTAGAAACATTCTGAGAAGGTGACTGGTCTAATCCTTGGCATAGTGCCTAGCACATAGTAAGTGCTTAATAAACACCAGCCATTATGACAGCAGTTCTTTTGAGCTATCATTTTACTTCTTACAGGCAGGAATTGCCTCTCCAGCTGGCCTGAGGTTTCATGTCTCATACATCCCTCTTGGGAAATCCATGTTGACTGATAAGAAATTGAAAGAAGCCAAGTTTCCTTCCTTCTGATCATTTCTGTACCCAAAGATAGGCTGAAGCAGGGACAAGAATATACCAGGTGGGAACTGAGAATCAGCAAGAGGCTGTAGACCCCTCTGCTCCCGAGCCTGTGCTCCCTCATACTGAGTCCTTCCCAAGGACTTGTGTAGGCTGCCTACGCCAAGGTCACACACTCCTCTGGGGCAACCAGAGTCCAGGAAGTGGTGGCTGCAGTTGTTCAAAGACCCAGCCTCCCAACCTCAATTCAGAACATCTCTGAGGGCCATCCCAGCTCCAGAGGTCCCCCTGGTATCTGATGGGGCCTCAACTACACTCATACTGCAGCCCAGCAGCCCAAGTTCTCCCTCTTCCCAATGCTCCTCCTCCATCCATTTGTATATTATGTTCCTAAAAAACAACCCCTGGGACAAGATGGGGTTGCTGCAGGTCTCAAACTGTGGGTTGCTTCAGTCAGTGACCATGGTGACTTCTGTGTTCTCCATAGCTATCTGCAAATTGTCTTATGTCAGTTATGGTCTGAGATACTAAGATGAATGACAAACACATTCTGGAATGTGGATAGAAGCATGGGGCCTCCTGCTCGGCATCCTTGGCTTCAGTGTGACCAGTGACTCTCCAACAACAAAACCACCTACTGCTCAAAAATCCACTTGGGCAAACCAAGAATTCGGTGTGAGTGGCCTCCACATTTAACCCACTACTAGAAAGAACATTCAGGAGCAGGGTCCACTTTCAACACTTCACAAGAAAAAAAATAGTTTTTCATGCAACTGCAGTTTTACTGTTTACTATTAACTTCAGCCAAGTTGTTTGACGAAGCTAAATAAAAAGAAGATCCCCTAGTAAATACCCTGTGTGTTAATCTGCTAGTCTGTCTCAGACCTGAACAGTCCCCAGACCCTTCAGAAGTAATGCTGAGATTTCAGTCTTACACAGGCCCTCAGCTGGATTCTTTTGGTCTTTAGTGTTTGGACAAATTTCCTGCACTCTCTTTGTATATAACTCTTTGGGTGAGTATTATAAAATAATTCTATTAAAAATTTTTTTTTTAAATTTGGGTCATTCTCAGAGGAACGACCAGCACTTTTTCTATCGTCTTCCCCTCTCTGTTTAGGCCACAGTTTCAGTAAGGGCTCCCCCGCCCCACCCAGTGCTAGATTTTGGCAAAGGAGTTGCCTCTCACCCTCTTTGACCCCATCTCTTCTCACCCTCTTGATCCTGAACCCCACCCCTGTCCTACGAGGCAAAAGCAGGCTAGAGACAGGGATTTGCTTTCTTGTGATGGAAAGAAAGAGCCCGCAGGACATACCCAAGAAAAGGGGTGCAAAAGTTGGACAGAAATCCGGAGAAGTGAAGCTCCAGTGCTAACCGGGGGCCTGATCAGTCTGGGGGTCAGTTAATCCTCCAAGTTCGTGCTGCCTCATGCCAAGGGAACTGGCCCTTCCCACTTTTCAGCAACCAGGGTGACTACAGCCCATCCCAGCAGCTGTTAGCTAGCCTCTGGGGAGGATTTTATGCAAGAAACAATGGCTAGTGGATTGGGGAGTGGGAGGGCACCCAGAGATGAAGGCAGAGCCCCTCTAGTGCCACCACAGTGCACCCACTGAAACTGAGCGAGGCCTGGGAAGCCACATATTCTTTGGGGGCTCCTGCAGTATCCAGAAGAGAACACCAGGTTTGGCCCAGAATCACAGGCCTGCCTGTTCTCTGCTGTGTGATCATGAGCAAGTCTCAGCACCTCTCTGAGCTTCAGTTTCACCATCTGTAAAAATCAAGATAATGAACCAAACATTCTCTCTCAGGACTGTCATGTGATTTAAATAGAATTATGGGGGGAAGGATGTTTTATAAACCACAGAGAGTTTGTGTCCTGGAAGATGCAGCCTGCTGTCACCAACAACATCAAGCCCCGTTCCAACACTCAGCCTGGGATTTCCTCCTCTCTCCCCTGCTTACTGTCCCTGCCAGGTTCATTTACTCTCTCGCTCCTTGCAGGCTTCTCCACATTGCTAGTAAACTTCTAATTCAAAATAACCTGATAAAATGCTGGGGGTGGGGGACACTTGCTGGTTCTGAAGAGATACACAAACAACAGGCTGACCCCAAACATAAAACTCAGAGCCCCAACCACAGCACAGGTGCATTCAATGGGTCCAGGAGATTGATCCAGGCTCAGAGCTCACTGCAGACTCTCACTGAACCCTAATCGCCAGGGCCTTGAGCAAGGTAGAGCAAGCTGCTTGTCCAGGGAGATGTGCATGTGGGAAGTCTAGATGAAGGCCTCTGAAGGTGCTCTGAGAAAACAGGACTCCACAGTCTCAGCCCCCTGCCCTCATTACCTGTCCTGTGGCTGGGGACCCTTCCTTGTTCCAATCTGACCCAAATCCGTGGGGACTGTTTTTGCCTCAGAACAGGAAAGACTCAACTGATCTCCAGGGCAGGTGAAAAAGGGCTGGGAAAACAGCTGAGTCATTTCATTTCATCCAGATTTGGGTTAGCCTGATGAACTGGAAGCAGCCAAGGCACTGGGCTGAGAGCCAAAATGTTTGACCCTGTTTTGGTTACTTTTCTCTCGTTGCTGAGACAAAATACTCAGCGTCCACAATGAAGGAAGGAAAGGTTTATTTAGCTTACAGTTTGTGGAGGTTTCAGTCCATACTTGCCTGGTTCTGAGGCAGAGTGGCACAATTCAGAGGGCAAACTGTTCAGGGCAGCAGAGCACAGCAAAAACAACCAGCAAAAGGGAGGAATGGCCACAAGCAGCCTCTTCTCTTCCCTTACATTGTAAACAGCCTACCCCCACCCAGGAGGCGAGTAGCACTGACAGAATCTCCATGCCTTCCTCTTCCACAGGCTCAGGATGAATACAAATAGGCACTCCAGCTCCCTTCTGAGTCACATAGTTAACCTTTTAAACTTCCCAAATTAACACAATAATCAACATCCCAGAAGGGTAAGGGCATGTCCTTTTTACCTCAAGATTTACAATTGCTGACTTAGCCAAACCTCTAGACTCCCCAAGTTGACACAATGTATCAACCATAACAGACCCAAAGCTCTGACTCTCTTGATGACTTCTTCGGGAAGCCACTCATTCTCTCCATTGGGCTTCAGCTTCCTGATCTGTGCCATGGGAGTAGTAACTTCTGCCATAAGGAACGTGCTTGCAACAGAGGTGCCCTGAAACTAGGACTTATCTGTGCAGGTGGGGTATGGGGAAGTTCAGTGCAACCTTCTCTGTGGGTCCCCTGCCATATGCTGAATGCTCCACACACATCACTTCCTTGAGTCCCAGAGGATACACTGTACTCCTTGCACAGATGAAGAAGCCTGGGCCTACTGAATCCAAAACTCGGGCTCTTTCTGCCTTAGAGCACAATCTCTGAGGAACCCAAGTCTGCAGACATTAACTGTGGGCAAACATTCCATTCATTCATTCATACAAGAAAGCTGCCTTAGAGTGAATGCTGCTGAGTGCTGTGTGATGACAGATAGTGAGATCTACTGCTTCTTACAAGGAGCACTGCCTTCCTATAGAAGCTCTATCTCCCTGTGGCCTCATGTGGGGAGGCCTCTATCATTTAGCTCTAGGAAAAGGGCAAAAGCACAACACAGCTGTCCCTTGTACACCCTGGTCCTGCTGTCCATTACTTGTCATTTTATTTGCTGAAAAAGTCCTTAAGACAAAGAAAAGGCCTCACCTTGACTAAGGGCCAACAGTGAAAATCAGGAGGCCTGGGTTTAACAACAGTAACAAGGACAGGAAGAGCAATAACAAGCCTGTGCTTAGCCTCAGTCTGTGCTAGGAGCAGCACCAAAACCTTAGATATTGCCACCTTCATCTGCTTGCTGACCTGTCAGATAAGGACATTTGCTAGCCTGCCAAGTCTAGCACAGCTCTCAAAAATTTCAGGGTAAAAGATAGTGGAGGTTGAAGAAATAAAGACAAGAATCAGAAAACAGAAAGCTGAGGTCAGGTGGAGCCCTCTCTCTGGATGGGAGAAAAGGGACTGCTCAATGACTCCAGCACTTTTATTTATACACTTGGCAGGTTGATGTCACATGACAACCTCTGCCTAACAACCTGTTTGCTTGGAGTGCCTGGGCTCAGTGTGTTTTCAGAGTGGGAACTGCTTGTTCATGTGGCTCACCTCAGGCATTCCGCCCTTGTGCTCCTTCTCCAGCTTCAGCCACTCCCCCACTGGCCAAGACTGCACAGTCAGAGAAGAACGCAGGCAGACTTCACAGCTTCATCTTTCCACCCCTACATATTTCTTGTCTATAACCCCTGTTTCCTCAACAAGCTGAGTGACTTTGGGCAAGTTTGTTCCCTGTCTGGACCTCAGTTTTCCCGTTTAGAAATTGCTGGAGTCAGACTTACTCTCCCAACACTGACAATCAAGTATTTTGACCTGGAACATAAAATGGGGCTGGTGGCCTCCAGCTGGCCTCTAGAACCCAGAAGGACCCTACCCCTCCCTGGAGAAAGAGACAAACAGCCCAACTAAACTGGACCAGAACCAGGGCAAGCTCTACCAGACAGCAACTCCCCAGAAGCCACATTTCTTGCTAACACCACAGTAAAGTCCCTTTCCAGCTCCCTGCTCAGGCTGCTCAGATTTTAAGTGATTCCCAAGCTAATGAGCTTGGAATGTCAATTGCCATTGGTCCAGCCTTGTGGACACAACAAGATGAACCATCCCAGGTCAGAGGAGGTATGGTTCTGTGCTATTTTCCAGGTTTCATAGTAACATTCATCACTGCCACCTCCAGAAATAAAAACCAGATTGATCCCAGGACAAGGAGAGGGTCTTTCCATCCATGGGCAGGAGGACAAAGACACAAGTGGTACCTTTGTGGTCACTGTGGGCAAGGAGGAGCCACAGCTTCTCAGCAGGGCAGCCTCGCAGCCAGGAGATGGTCAATACCTAAGTCTCACTTGTTCCTCTTCCTATGGCCTCAAAAGGTCATAGGACAGGTCAAGAGCTGAGGTCACACCAGCCCTTTAAAATTCCAGCCAGGCTATGGGCACTCACTTCCTTGTTATCCAAACTAGCAGTCTCCATCCAGTCCTCAGGCATACCGGGAGCCACTTCCTGAGAACACAGGTGTGCCACAATCCTGCAAGCTTAGGGCATGGAGGAGAGCACACTGAGCTGGCAGTGAGCAGGGGTCAGAGCCTCAAACTCACTTCCTCTAGAAAGCCTTCCCTGACCTCCACAGCCCTTTGCCTTGTTTGCTCAGTATGTTGTGCAAGGCATCACAGAGGAGAAACAGTTCATGGTACACAGAAGGCAGCAAAGCAAAAAGCAGCAAGCTACAAGTGACAAGCAACAAGCCGTGACCAGCCAACTTTGTGTCCCTCACATTCAAACCAGGCTACCCACCCTCAAGGCAGGTAGCACTCACATCCAGGGTAGGGCAGCCTTAATCCTAATATCACACTGTGAATCAATTCCAGAATCACATTCTTGATCCCAGTATCACACCCCATAGATACAACCATCTCTGAAAAGCCCAACGTATGGCCACACAATTCCTAGTAACCTGGGAGGTGTCCAAGTTTGAGACAAACTGAACTGAAACTGTGGAGACCTGGTTAGATGACAAACACTTCACCAAGGATGCTGTCATATCGGGGACTTGCAGTACCTCTGTGGTGACAAGCGAAACTGGATACTTGCTCTGAAGACCCCTTTAACCCCACAACAGTGCTTGGTTTATCACAGCTGCTCTGTAAATGTGCATGGAATAAATGTAATCATGGTATCATTTGATGAGCACAAACCCAGCAGTAACAGCCACCTTCTTGGCCCGAGTATGCTGGGTATGGACGGGGCAAGGAACACTTCCTACACTAATTTACCACCTTAATCCTCAGCTTGGCCACACAGCTTGCCAGTCCTTTGTACAGTATGATGCCTACTAATTGCAGCTCTCAAGTCCCAGGTGCTAGGGAGGCCTGGCCAGCATGGACTCTGCAGGGCAGTGGTGGCCTCTTCCTAACATCCCAAAGGCCTGAGCAAGAACCTCCCTGGGCCTCAACTTGCTTATCTGCAAAGCACAAGGGTCACTATCCACTGAGCGGGCTAATGAGCAAAGAGTAAGAAAGCGTGCTGATCCTGGCTTGGGTACCTATAGGCTCAGGGATCTAAGCTGGGTCCTTCTCCCCGTGCAAGCACGCTCGTGAGTGTGTGTGTGTGTGTGTGTGTGTGTGTGTGTGTATGTGTGTGTGTTCATGTACCGTGTGTGTTCACTGGCAGAAGCTTGTTCAGGACAAGGAAATGAGTCTTCTCTACCCAACTTTTCAAAGCATTCAGAGTGGAAGAAGCTGCCCCAGGACTAAGTTGCCCTAAAAGGAAAGATTCTCTGATCATCTTTCCACTGGAATCTTCTTTGTGATTCAAGATGCATCCTGCCAGGCCTGTCTCTGAGACCCAGGAGGCCAGGCGGCAAGGTATCCAAGGAACATCACAAATTAATTAGACTGTGAGGGTCCTTTGGACAAACTCCCCCACTGCCCAGGTGAGAAATCTGAAGCCCAAGAGGGAAAAGGGCTGGCCCAAAGTCACCCAGAAAAAAGGCTATCACAGGAATCCAGGACTCCTGACTGGAGCCCAGAGCTCTCCTCACTATATAAATTGACACTGTGAAAACAGGGGACCGTGACAGCAGAGTACGGCCAAGTGACATCAGAACTCTCCAGAATACGATGGCAGCCATTCGCTGCCCAAATCACAGAAATAAGGATAAGGTCCTTGGCCCATACTGAGCTTTTGCCTCAAGCTAAGATAATTTAATTTACACAATGACCCCACGCTGTGAGCTTTATTACTGGCCTCATCTGTAGATGAAGAAAGTGAAGCTGATAAACTTACTGCAGGTTGGAAGGACAAGTGGCCCCTTTAGCCAGACGCGCACTTGCAGCCAGGGGTAGGAAGCCAGCTGCCTCATGCTAACTTACAGGGGCTCCACAGGCCGGTTCTCCAGATGCCTCAGCAGCCCACGTGAGGGAGGGGCTGTTAGGATGGGCCTCATGTCATCACCGGGAGCCGAGACTGTCTTGCCAGTCATGGACAGCAGTGTTTCTGAGACACTTCTCCTCTCGCCCACACCATTATTAACTTCAGCTAAGATTTGTAAACTCACCTCGCTAAGATTTCCCAGGACTGTTGCCCCGGACAGAGGGCAGGAAGCGATCATGTTTCCACCTTGTAAGCCCTGCCTTTCAACCATCCCCTAGAGACCAGACACTTTCTCTCTTTTCCTCCTGAAAGGCTGTCCCTCCGCACCCCACTCCCCCCTTTCCCTGGCTTCCCACCATTCCAGCTGAGCCCAACTACTTCATTCAGCAGCCATTTGTCCCAGAGCCCTGGCACCACACCGGTGTACTGTTCCCTCACTTGCTTTGGGGAGAGTAAGTAGTTTTTTGGTTGGTGGCCAGTTAAGGCGAAAGAATCTGGGCAGAGCGGCAGACACGGCCCCTCCTCCGGGAGTACCTTCGCATGTTATCTGGCCCTCTTGAAATCCTAGCTGGCTTGTAGGGCAGCCAGGTGTGCCCACGACAAGGCTGTTTTCCTCTCTTAAAGAGGCCTCTTGCTGGGGAGGAGGTGCAAGGGTTGTGCTTCCACCTATAGGGCTGCCGGCGCCCCTGTGAGCTCACCTTCCGGAAGCTTCATCCTGGTCAGCTTGGGTCTGCCTGCTCCCTACACTTTCCTTATGAGCCTCTGGGTCTGGCTGCCAGAGCTACCCCTGCCTGTCTGGTCTCCCCATGGCTCCTCACTAACCTCTTAACATTCCTGGGTCATCAGAGTGATCGTCCTCTCTCTTTTCTTCCTACCTATAACAGCATCCTGGACACCCAGAAAGGGTCCCAGTAAGCTCTTCCCCAACATGCATTCCCAGGGACCAGCCTGGCACTCCCTGGGATAGCCTGAGGACAAACTTGTCCGCAGGTCAGGCAGCTCCTCAGCTCAAATCCTTGACCTGTCATTCACCACCTATGTGACCTTAGGCGAGACACTGAACTGCTCTGAGCCCAGCACACACATTTTTGAAATGAGGTTATTCCCCCACCTCTGGGAATATCAGAAGAGAGCTAAGTGAGATAGCACATGTCAAGTTCAGAGCGTGGCACAAAGCCCACTCCAGAGCTGCCACCATGATCACAGTCACTGCAACACGGAGACAATGATGAGATCTTTCGACATAACTGCCTGCCGACCTTCCCTAGTCATGATGACTTTAACTTATAGTTTCCCTAGCATTGATTTTCTTACTGTTTTATTTTTACACTGAAATGTATTTAGACCTCTTATGTGTCATTAATTAAGTTTAAGTATATTCCCTGTGGGCCACTTCTATATTTTCATAATGAGACAGAAAAGGCAGACGCTCAGAGAGACACACCAAGATGAACAGGGGTGATGAGGGCAGACATAAAACTGTGGGGCTGGGAGTAGGAGGTCAGTGGCTCTGGCCAGAGCTGGCACCACTCAGCAGCAAGAGGGACCAGGACCGCGCCAGTGCCCACCTGCTGTCTTCCGGCCTTGTCTGTTGGCGTATGGGACTTACCTGCTTGGAGAAAGGTAGCAGGCTGGTCCGAGGGTGGGGAGTGATTGTGCTTCCTGGAGGTAGAGGTCCTGAGCCAGCCTTACAAGGCCAAGGAGGGTAGGCCCAACAGGGGCAGAGGCAGTCACTTCAGTCCCTGAGAGCAACACCTGGGGTAACTGGGACCTAAAACCTAGAAAGAAAACTCCCCATTTTTACCTCTCTCCCCAACACACACACACACACACACACACACACACACACCCATACACACACCCTTATATACACACCCATGTACACACACCCTTGTATACACATCCATACATGCGCCCGTATACTCAAACAACATCCCCAAATATGCATAAGTATATATACCCATGCAATACGTATTCACACACATACACCCACACACACATGTGTACCACACACACACACACACACACACACACACACACTCACACATCCAGTGTTCTCCCCTCTCCTCAATATCCACAGGTTATTCACACAACCTTACCAAGATCCTGATTTCCCTCCGAGGCTATATAACCTTTCAGACTTATTCAGGCCAGTGTTAGGCCTGTTGCCTGAGCTTGGGCCCAGTTGTCTGACCTTGGTGTGCTCCCAGGTGGCTCCAGGAAGGTAGAAAGAGGCTGCTCTTTAAGCCACCAGCAGGGAGGAACCACACTGCTCCACCCTCAGGATGGAGGAGACTTCACTTGCCTTTGTGCTACAGATGTGGCTTCCCTGCATCTGCCCAGAGAGTGGCCCAGGGCTCCTTATGCAAGCCCTACTCAGCCCCACAAAAGCCTGCAGGCCAATCTGGCCTCACTGCTGCTGTCGGAGAGACCCATTGCTTCAACATGGTGAGAAGGAAGCCCAATCCAGTGGCTCCCTTGAAATGGAGAAGGAGGTAAAGAGATGTATTTCCCAACTTTCAAAAGGAACTGTTTGGGATAATTAATCAACACATCACCAACACCAAGGGATTGTTTTATATCTGAAGACATATAATTAAGGAAACAATAGCCGGTTTGTTGTGTGTTCCTAAAGCATGCTAATTATGTTTAGCACCCTGACACATCCAAAGGTGCTCCCCAATATTTAGAAATCAAACCAAAGCTGGCTTAAGGGTACGAAGGGTATGAAGTACGTCGGGAGAACAGGGAGGGTCGCAGAAGCAAAACAGACCCCACCAGGACTTTGAACTTGCTTTCTCCTATGATTGCCACACCTGCAAGCAAAGGCACTAGCACTTGCTAGATTGCATTTGCTATTGCTTAATTACACCTTCAGATCAGCACCTAATTTGCTTAGGGTGCAACTGAGCTGCCCTGGGTGTAATTACTTGCCGGGACACTACTTAACAATGTAGCCACAGCCAGAGGAAACAAGGAGCCTCCTTTGGCTTTGCTCAGAGAGACTGCACCCCCTTGGTTGTGTTCCAGGGCCACAGACTCCAGCAGCCCAGAGCAGAAGGCAATGCTGACCAGCTGATCCCAGGAGTAACCCACTGTGGGCCAGGAACCTTTCTGAGGTGTTCAGAGAATGGCTGGCAGGATTCTCCCAAGCTGACCTTATGGTCCCCACCCCTAGCCATCCATTCCTAAAAAGGAGGTTCTTGGGTACCAGCAGTTCTGCCCCAGACACCCAGTGCTGGTGGTCCCTGGAATCCAAGCTGGGTCACAGCAGGGGGGGCATGGCTAAAGCTGTGGGCACTCAAGGAAAACAGGAGCAAAGTTCATCTACTGAGATCCTGAGAGTCCTGCTGTGCAGCACAGACACATTGGCAATGTCAGTCTTCACAGAGGAAAGAGCAGACACCCATGCTTCCCCCAAAATATATATATATATATATATATATATATATATATATATATATATGTGCTACAGTGCATGTGCACACGTGCACACATACACACACACACACACTTTGTTTTTTGGCTTTTCGAGACAGGGTCTCACTATGTAATTTAGGCTGGCCTTGAGCTCACTTTGTAGCCCAGGCTGGTCTCAGACTTGCAACAATCCTCCCGCCTCAGCCTCCCAAATGCTGGGGTTACAGGCATGCACCACCATGCACAGTGGCAGATACTTTCTTAGGAAGGAAATTCTTGCTGTCTCAGGAAGGAACCATACACAAATATCACTCTTCCCCCATGGAGCCATAAGGCACCCACCTGTGCTGGTAGTTCCATCTGTGTCCAAACCACTTCCCGGTCACACCTCAGGGAAAGAATATCCAAGGAGGGGAGGGTAGAAAACTGTAGGTTCGTAACTGTCATCGTCTACTGTGTCATCAGGAAGTCCCCTGAGTCATCATAAATGGGTTTAGTTGAGGTGTGCAAAGTTAGAGACGAAGAATTTCGGATTGTAAATATGGATGCCAGAGTTAAGCAGACATGGGTTCGAGTTCTAGTTCTGCTGCTTTCAACTTGGAGCTCCTTGAGACCATCACTTTACCTCACGAATTTCAGCACCCTTGTCTGTAAAATGTGTTTGCTGCTAGAAACTATCCTATGGAGAGGCTGCAAAGATTAAATGAAACAACACAGGTAAAGCCCGTAGCCCAGAGCCTGGGCCACAGGGGCACCCAAAGCATAGTTTAGGTCACATTCACCTCATATCCAACACTGTCCCAGCTGCTTCTGCTCTGACACCTTAGGCAAAAAACTCAACGGTGTGTTCTATCTGCAAAGCGAGGGTAATCTCGTGGCCTTTGCTTCATAAAACTGACATAAGCATTCACTACAGAGAGCGAAAAGTGCATGCCTTGCAGGAGTCATTCAATAGATGCCGCTCTTAAGATGTTTATTACTCATTCTTCTTACTCATTCGTTTGATTCAGTTCTTTCTATTGTTTGTGACTTCCCAAATGTGTGTAACAGATCTTCTGTCTGCTCTCTTCTGTCTAGGTCTGTTTGGCCTTTTTGTGCCCTTACTCCTGCCAGCCTGCAAAAGGATTAAGTATGCATTTTTAGTTCTGCAACTCATTTGCTGCTTTGGGGGATGTTTTCGGAAATTTCTGAGAACATCTTATGAAATGTGACTCACAGATCCTATGGATGTTCTTGCTGTATAAGTAGACTGATGCGAGCTGGCCAGGGGGTGCTGGGCATGATAAAAAAAAAATGCAGAAATTGGTGAATCACCAGACTTCACAAACACGAGAAGATCCAGAATTGGGAGTGTTGGTTTACCTGGTCCCACAAAAGCCTAGTGTCCAAGGGAAGTGAAAGACAAATTCTGAGAAGAGTCCAGAGCCCAGGCTGGCTGGGCAGAGTCACCACAGACATGGCTCCTCACAAATAAGGACATCCCCTCATGGACAGTACAGTTATTAAGCAATTATGGCATCGTATTAAATTTTTAAAAGAAAAAAATAAATTTTTAAAAGAAACTAGTTAGAAGCACATAATAAAATTGTTACTAGGGAAAAGATAAAATTCTTGAATTTGTTTCCCTGGAATAGGAAAGACCAGGAGAAAGTAGATAGAACACATTTGCCATTGAGTTGGTCACTTGTATTAGCGACCCAATCCTTAGTTTGTCGATAATGGTCCTTCCCCTGTGTCTTCAGATCATGTTTCTTGTGTCTGTGTCCAGATTTCCTACTCATATAAGAGCATTAGTCAAAATGAACTAGGGACCATGCTAATGGCTGTATTTTAACTTAGTTACTTTTATAAAGATCCTACCTCCAAATGAGGTCATATTCTGAGTTACCAGAAGTTAGAACTTAATGTACAGGGTTGGAGGAAGACACAACACTCAAACCCTGAAATGTTAAAAATGGATATGTGTGTATTACACTAGTACAGTCACTGTAACAAAGTAGTGCAACAGACAGGGTGCTTTGAACAACAGAAATTTATTCTCTCACCATTTCTGAGGTTGGTAATCCAAGAGCAAGATGTCAGCAGCCTTGGTCCTTCTGCAGAAAGCATCTCTCCCAATCCTTAGTTTGTCGATAATAGTCCTTCCGCTGTGTCTTCAGATCATCTTTCTGTGTCTGTTTGTGTCCAGATTTCCTGCTCATATAAGAGCATTAGTCCAAATGAACTAGGGACCATGCTAATGGCTATATTTGACCAAGTTACCTTTATAAATGTTACCTCTAAATGAGGTCATATTCTGAGTTACCGGAAGTTAGAACTTAATGTACAGGGTTGGACAGAAGACGCAACACTCAAACCCTAAAACATTAAAGATGGATATGTGTGTGTTATACTAGTTGTACCACTGGTGTAGATGTTTGCATGCTTTTCATGCTAACAGGCAGGAGCAGGCAGAAAGAAAATGCCTCAGACAAGCGTCATGTCATCAGTGAAATGTTAGGGAAAGCCTAATACTCAGAGCTTTTTCAGGAGAGTTAAGGTAACAGTGGGAGATAGAGAGCTTCTCAGCACTGGAAACCTCTAAACTCAGGCTGCATGATCACAAGAACTTCTGTAGGATTCCACCATGGAGAGGAGCTGAGTTGGCCAACTTCTGTGACGAAGCACAGGCCACCTTGCGCTGTATTTACAGAAGTGTGGTGGTTAGGACATCGGGGGAGAAAGTCCTGTCTGCTTAGCCCTGGAGGGAAGCACCAGGATTCTGGGGCTTCATTCTGGGAGCCCTACAGCAAAGGGGACATTAGCATTCAAGAGAGACAGAGCAGCATTTGAAGGGGAGGGCCAGGTGCTGAAGAAGCTGGAAACCATGCTTTTGTATTCAGAAGACTGCAGACTCCATTTTTATCAGTTCCGTTTGTATCCTCCTAAAATTATCATAAGCAAGTTCCAATACATATGCGTACTTCATGCGCATTTCTATTACACTGGTGATATTAAACGCCTACTCCTTTTGCTCTGATCAGTTAACATTTACATATGTGAAAGTCCCTTCCACTTTAGAACACTAATTATACCTCATTCTTTTTCACTGCTGCATAACACCCCATCCTAGGGTAAATTATTTTGTCAGTTCTCCACCAATGGGCATTTAGGGTGCTTCAGATTTTTTCCCCTATAATGAACTATACTTAACCATCAATCTCATATGTATGTCAGTTCACACATGAATAAATATATCTGTGAAATAAATTTCTATAAGTTAAATTAATAGATAGATAGAGAGACATTGTGGAAGGAAAGAAGAAGGAAGAGGAAGAGGGGTGCCTAGAGAAGGGGCAGGGCTCAAGGGAAAGGCTTTCCAAATTTTGTGGGCAGAGCTACCTTCCTGGCCAAAGCAAGAAGAGCACAGAGATGCAGACCTGAGTGAAAACCACTATCAAGCAGCAGGAAGGGCCCAGACTCAGGGTGGGCTTATGTTGGCTCCTACCTGTTTGGTTTCTTTCACGGTAGGAGAACACAAGTCAGGGACCTGGGAAGGAGAACAAACAAGGCCCTCTTCCTCCCCAGCCACTCCTCACTGTCCCTCTGCTCTGCAGCAGAGAGACCCATGAAGGCTGTGGTAGGGAGTGCAGACAGCTTGGCTGATGGGGAGGAGTGGGTCAGAACTGGTACAGCATTTGTAAAGTGCTGGCTTGTAGCAGGTCTTGCAGACGAAGCAATGCCTATGCATTGGCCAGGGACTAAGAGAGAAGAGTTTCTGATATAAGCATCAGGCTGGGTGCTGGACCCCCAGAGACTTTCTGCCTACCTCCTCCCTTAAGAGAGCCAAGAGTTAATAACGGATCCTTCTAGGCTGTTCTTCCACAATGTACACAGATTGCTGATGGGCCTATGGTGTCGGCCAATGCACACACATCACACAAGTCAACACATGTCCTCTTCTTCCTCTCTCCTGAGGCCAACAGGCAGGTCTAATCTACGGCATCTTCTCAAAGGAATTTCCTTATCAGTCATGAATACTCAAGATTTAGGGGAAGCAAGTTGTGGGACAGTATGGGGTATAGGCAGAAAAAACAAGTCTTTTACTCTTTTTTGAAATACTAGGGGTTGAACCAAAGGTCTTTGCACTTAACAATAGCCCCAGTCCCTTTTCATGTTTTACTTTTAGACAGGGTCCTGCTAAATTGCTAAACTGCCTGGGCTTTAGCTTGCAACCCTCCTACTTTAGCCTTCTAGAGTGCTGGGGTTGCAGTCATACACCACCATGCACAGCTGAGGGTCTTTATGGTCCCTGGCTTTCCATAAATCTCAGCACTGGACACTCCCTTTTCCTAGATAGTATTAAGTCCCTCTGTGCTGCTCCTATACCACAAGAGTATGACATCTGAATTCCATGGCATCGCTGACTTAACAAAGCAGGGGCTGTCCACTTGAAAGGATCTGCAGTACTAGACACCACTTCTGGCTTTTATGCAAGAGCATAATTGCAGTCATTTGATGCAAAGGAGGAGGAAGAAGGGAAGGGTGGAGTGGGCCGGCCCCCACTCCAGACAGCCTTGGCTGAAGGGGGCGCTGTGCAGCAGGAGGCTGACTGAGTTGCCAGGAAAGTCCATTGCAACACCCTGCCAGGCTCCCACAAGCATGTTCCATCATGCCCCGCCCCATCATCACATCTGCGTGCACACATACACACACACACATACACACTCACACATGCACTTACAGGATCTCTCTCACACAAGTGTTCACAAACGCACACTCCCATGTTCATGAGCACCCCAGTGGCTCAGCCCCCTCACAAAGGCACACAATCCCGTGGTTACCAGGCTTTGCACAGTACTCAGAGACGCTGAGGGCACAGAGGGCACTGGCAGGTGTTATTCAGGGCCTCCACACTGAAAGAGGCAGGGAAGTCCTCAGCTAGGTACGCTCCTGTGAAGGTGGGCTGCTCAGAAGAAAGCTGACTCTCAGTGATCAAAGTATTTTCAAGACTATCACACCCAACTCACACACATCCCTTCCAAAGTTACAGTTTATGCAATACAGCTTATGCACTGCAGAAGCAGCAAGCAGCTGGGTATGCAAGCACTGGACTGAAATCCATTCACTTGTCATTCACTGGGCCACAGGGCAGCCACCTACCCAGAAGAAGAGGTACCTGTTTTAAGTTTCACAAAAACACTATGCAGCCTTCAGCAGCCCTGCTCCCCAGTGCCCCCAAGAACACATGCAGCCTGTGATTACATGCTCGGTTACACACAGTACAACATTCGGGTACAGCCCACTCATGAATATGCGGCCTCCAGTATACAAGGTGCACGGTCAAACTCAGGCACAGAACTCTCTGCATCATGATGCTCATAACCAAGGACCCAAGCCAGATTCTTCCCTGGTCTTGGGCCTACAATAATAATCATCCATTTCATGGCCCACAGGTTCTATGGCCACAGGCAGGGCTTCAGAAGTGTCCCGACTTCCAGGCTCCTCTCTCAAAACAGGACTGAGGGGTCAGGCTCCCAACTACTGTCTCTACCTGTCCTCCTTACCTGACACAGGGCAATCCTGGTTGATTGCAGCGCTGAGCACTTTGGGGCCAGCTAGGTGAGCACGTACATGGCCCACCCACCTCTCGGATCTATAGTGGATTTACTTGTCTGGGGAAAAGGAGAAAAGGAGCCTCTTCCAGGCCATCCTGGCTCCTGCTTTTCAGCACCTCAAAGCCTCATGGAGTCAAGGGTAGGAGAGACCTTACCAGATCTGTGACTTCTAAGTAAGACCTGCTGAGGCCAGCCACCTCCCCACCCCGTGTTTTTACTTACCAAGGAGCACAGGGAAGGCTCTGGCAGCCCTAAGGAACACTGTATTTTAATATCTCATTGGTGACTCCTGACACTTTATCTTCTATGAACCCTCTACAAGGAAGAGGCTTCTTGGACCTCAGTGGGGTCCAGGAGCCCCTCACTTTGCCCAAGCAGGTAGGGGAGGAAGCTGTCCAGTGAGGTAGCCTCCTTTCCCCCACCCCACCCCAACATACACACTGCCTTCAACCTGGACAGGCAAGGGTCCAGCCCTTAGGGCTCCCGCTGACCTAGGAGGGTGGCAGTCCCGGCACTAGCTGCCCCTCCAGCTCCTCCAGTTTAGGGGAGAGAGGGGGAGAGGCGTCCATGTTCTCTGGGGATCAGAGCCCCGCGAAGTGACCCCGTTTCAGAATGAAAATGAGCTGCCATTTTCATCTTCTTCCCAAATGTCAGCCGCGTTAGATCAGATTAGGAGCTAATCTCTTACCAAAATTCATTTCCGAACACGAGAGGTGTTTGTGTGCAGGGTAGAGTTTTGTTCCGTTTCTTATCCCCACCACCACCACCCTCTCCCTCTGTTTACTGGAGTGAGAAGGGAGTAAAAGCCTGCAAAGATCAAAGCGATGTCCCTGGGGCCCCTTAGGAAGTCCTCGGTGGGACGGGGAGGTGGGCAGTGCCCCCCCCCCGCGCTCTGCAGCTTCACAGAGACGCCGTTGATACTCAGATTGCTCCTGTGGTGTCAAGCACCCGTGCGCCGAGGCTTCCATCCTGGGCTGGAGAGAAAAGGGACCAGGGCCCAAGGGACAACTCAGGGAGGGCCTCCAAATCTGCAGCGCCATCTTCCCTGCGAGGCTGAGGTCCCTCCCCAAACGTGAGCTAGTCGTGATCTCCCAGCCCCTTAGTCTCTGACCCCGAGGACCAGCGTGGTAAGAAAGGAAAAGGAAAAGCAACTGCAACCTAAAGAGAGAAGGGAAAGGGAAAATAAAAGCCCAGAGAAACCGGTCAGTACCTTGTAGGAGGCCTCTTTTGACAAGTGACCAGAACAGGCTGCTGGCCTGAATGCATAATTACCTGCAGGTGAAAATTCCCCATCTAATTTGATATTTGGTTCTTTGCAGAAGCTATAGCCTTCGTAAATAATATACAAAGTAAGAAACCTAATCCCGCCTGCTAGAATGTTTAATTCATCATTATGTGAGCTAATTGGAAGGTGATTATATGGTAATTGCTCATTAGTGGTGTATATTTATCGCTGTACCTTATGTCAAGGCCATGGGAATTGTGTAGAGTCTGTTCTCTCATTTCAAGGATCAGTTTCAGAAGCAGGAGTGAAGCAGGCAAGATCAAGTTCTTTCTGACGTCAGGGTCCAGGCAGGGCTATAGAGACCTGGGCTATATATAGGGCCTAATGCTGGCTGGGGGCAGGAGCGGCCTGGGGCCCACTGAGGCACCACGACCCAGGATGCTTTGGGTAGCAGGGCCACTGTCAGACAAAGCCAGCTTTCCTCGCTCATTTTTCAAAAGCGACCCCATCCCATCCGAGGGACCTCCAGGGCTCCTCAGGTGCGTCTTGGCCTTCAGTCCTCCTACTTAGGTCTCCTCTCTTCCTCTAGGTTCTCCCAAGGGATGCGCAGAGAGGCAACAATAGTGCAGTAGAGAGGCTGCAAGGCGTGGTTTGGAAATTGGACCCAGGATGGGAGATAGGATTCGGAAAGGTGGGTTTGACTTAAGAGAGGGAGGTGGCATTTGGAGTGGTGGAAACTTGGTCTTCTATTCCATCTGATCCTGCGCAGTGGTCAGTGCTCCCTGCTAAGCCCGGAAATGTTTAGTGCCCCACTCAGTGAAGCACAGTGCTGGCTTCAGGACATTGCCTTCGTTCAGAGTGCTTAAAGAGAACACCGAGTATCTCAGGAGGAAGGAGAAAGCCCGGGCAAATGAACTGGAAGCGCAAAGAAGCGGAGGATCTAGGTCCAACTCAGCTGCAGAACTTGGGAGACACAGGGAGGTGGGTCAGAAAACTGGAGGGTGCGCAGCAGAGAAGAGAGCTGACTTTGCAGGTGGAGGTGTGGTCAAGGAGGACGTGGTGGGCCTCCTGCAGCCCCGGGACAGGCCGGCAGCCTGGAGCCTGCCTCCAGAGTGCATTTTTGCACGTGGCCGTGATCTTTAGCGCGCTCTGGCGCCCCCTCGCAGGCGTGCGACGGGCTTTTGCCTTCCAGACCTCAGCCTGGAACTTTGGCCAGCGCAAGCCCGGGGCACCCCCTCTTGCAGCTCCACCGCTGTACAACAGGCACTAATGAACAAAAGGCCAATTAGAAGCTATGGCGCGGCTGATGAATGAACCTTTCGCTTTCAAGCGTAGCACCGCCTCAGGTTTCCCGGAGCTCAGAGTGAAGCTGAGAGAAGCTGCCTCCCTGAGCGGGGTCACGGCTGGAGTCAGAGGGTTCTCAAAACTCCCACTTCCCCCTCGCTATGGAGCTAGTTGGAGGAAATAAATCAGAGGGCCGAGAGGCCGATGCAGCCCGCAGCTCCGCATCCGGGCTGGGGGGCGGGGGCGGGCAAGGCTTTAGGCCCGCATCCTCTGCTCCGCCTGCCGCTGCTCCGAGGCAGCACCTAAATAAATCAAGCGCTTGATTTTCGGAACAATGAAGGCAGGTTTAGAAAAATGCGCATTTACAAAAAATGGCTGTTGTTTGCCAGACTCCGAAGTTGGTGATGCGCTTTGGGCACGCCCCAACCCAAGACTCCTCAACAGAGTGTCTCTCTCTCTCTCCCTCTCTCTCTCTCTCTCTCTCTCTCTCTCTCTCTCTCTCTCTCTCTCACACACACACACACACACACACACGCTTGCGCGCGCGTAATCTCAAATGCCGCCGTAGTGCGGGACACGGACGCTCATCACTGGAGCTCTTCACCCAAACACGGAAAAATGTCTCTGCAAATCACACACAAGAGTCCCATCCTCTGAGGTGCACAACTTCAGTAGAATCCAGACATACTGTATGACCAGACCCAATACACGGCAGATCCACCCCTTTACAGAAAGCCTGCAGCCCCACAAATGTAAGCTCTTGTCCTAACTCAAAACGCTTTGGACAGCAAGGGAAGACCAACATCTTGTCACAATCGCACAAGTAGCACTAGGCTCAGAGCCTCTAACTCAATCAACACCACACAAACTGAGTGAAGTCCTGGGGGAGACACACAATTGCATTGCCACACAAACAGCTGTATCACATACAAGGACGCCCATTCTATGCAAACACACTCACAGACCTTCACCCTAACTCACCCTTATACAGACTTGCAACTGCCCACATGTGGGAAGCCGGCTCACATACCCCCACCACGGAGTGGGGCCCTGGGCCAGGACTGCGAACCGCCAGAGTCCCTCCCTAACCAGCCCGCCGCGTCCAGGACTTTGTTTTCTGCGACTCAAGGCGGGGACTGGGAGGAGCTGAGATTTCCAAAGCCGCGCGCAGGCCCGAGCCCCCTTTCTGCCTGGCCCGCGTGGCGCGCCACTCGGCTGCCACAATCCGCCCCTCGCACAAAAGTAGCCCGGCAGGTTCCCGGCTGTGGCCAACGCGCCCGCTCCAGCTGGGCTTGGCTGCCAGGAGCAGAGTCCGAAGGAGCTGGGAGTACTAAACACATGGAACGAGAACTAGAAAGGGGAACTATCGGAAGTCCAAGCCTTCCACCACCTCAGAAGTTTCTGGCGCCTTCCCTGAGGAACAGGTTTCAAAGCGAGAAACATACACGGAACGCACGTGTAAGTCGCAGGAGAGCGTAGCCAGAGCTCACACGCTTTGTATAGTGAGTTTGACCGACTGGGGAACACAGACTCAAAACCCGTGTCTCCTGAACATCCATTTGGCATGGGGGCGCACAGACAACCAACAAGAGAACGGGCTGTGGATCAAATTCATAACCTACATTCCCTCTCGAGGTCAAAGGCAGGACACATGGCAATATGCCTACAGTTGGCTGGGTACAGAGAGGAACACAGGGCCTGGCCCACGATGCCCATTGAGCCCTGCCCAGGGACATCCAGGCCTGGCACCTATGTAACACGAGGGGGCACGCGGCTCCCGCATACCCGTGCCCAGAGGGCTTCAGTCTGCACGCGCTCACTAAGGGGACTCAACCTGAGCACGCGCGCCCTGCGTACCCCACCCGGCGCCCCATACCCAGATAGCCATCGTGGGATGGCATCTCGCAAATATTTATATTCCTCAGCACCATAGCAGCCCGCGTCCGCATTAGACGCTCTAATCCTGCCACTTTAAATAGATGAATTAATAAAGCAAACGAGCGGCTAATACGCTGACTGTCCTGCCTTTTTGAGGCGGGGGAAGGACTCGAAAGTGCACCAAATTTGTTTGCAGTGGATCAAGGCTAGCCGCCTCTGCTTCACTTTCTTTATCTTAATTCCGACTTGAAAAGATATAATTATCTAGTTTGAACAGAGCTGCTATCAAATCCTTCTTTGGGCCGGGAAGGGGGGCGTTGGAGTGGATTGCGGCTCTCTGAGCCGCTCCGTGCAGCCGGAGATAGCGCGTAATGAAGATGTGGAGGCCTGAGATACAAAGGGCATTAACCTCATTAGCATGAAACCTTTTCTTCTTACCATTGTGGGACCCTTTCAGCTGCTTAATCCCCCCTATTTTCAAAGCTTGGTTTGTAATAAAGCTTTTAGTTTTTTTTTTCCCCTCAAAGCTAATAGTATTCTCTGATGATTTTATTGCTGTTACACTTCATAGGGCATTTACCAAAAAAACTCCACCACCACCCCCTTTTTCTTGTACTTAAAAAATTTAAGTATATGGTTTCTGCAGAAATTGGCCTTTTACCAAGATGGGACAGTTTCTCCTGGAAAAGCCAGTCTAAATTTTAGCAGGGTTATGTTCCATGTTTGAGGCATTTCATGTTTTAGAAGATCCATGGAAAGAAAAGGTAACTTGTACTTGTTTAAGCAGAAAGGATGTGGCTTGAGAACAGTGACCATAAAGTCACTGGAGCGCTCTGGATAGTTAACAGTAAGAGTCCTGCTGGCCAAGCAGCTGAAAGCCCCATACAGGTTCCAGGGATACCCTGGCCTGGTGGCACCTGTCCCCATGTGAGGCAGCCAAGGGTCTCCCTGAAGCCACCCCTCTCACCCTCGTGTACCCACAACACACACATTTTCCAAGAGGGGTCTGTGTAAAAATGTGCTGTGAGCAGCCAGGTCTACAGAGGGACGGGGAAAAGGAAATGAGAGAGACGGGGGGGGGGGGGGGGTGCAAGGGAGATAGAAGAAGAACAATTTATGCTTTAAAGGAGGGGAAGAAAAACAAAAAATTTCCAGTGTCGCATAGTCCCCACACATGCACAGAATGTCTAATCTTAACTTTTCAAGGCAGGATGTTAACAAAGCTTGTATTTTTGCCCTGCATTGTAACTTGGCCTTATCACAGTGTAAAGGGTGGGGAGATTGTCCTAAATTATGTCCAGGCAGCCCCCCTGGATCCATGGATTAAGAGATTAAAGGAGACCACTGGGCAAGGCCTCCTCTTTCCCCTTCATATTCCTGGTATGATAATTGCTTAAACTGATTTGCACTTTCACAAAAGCTCACAGGACGCTTTGTAGCTTGAACAGAACAGACGAGGTTTCTCTATCAATGGAAATAAAACTGATTAATGCAGCCTATCAGGATAAGAAGCAAATGAAGCATGCAAAAACAACCTCATACCCCCAGAAAGGGGAAGGAGGGAGGGGAAAAAACTAAGTTTCCTCCAAGAATGGTTACAACTTTTTCTTTAATGTTAAAATTAAGAGTAGAAGCTTTCTCAGAATGCTTGCCTTATAAGGCTCCTGAGGCCTTTGGGCTCATCCCATCACCTTTGGCAGATTGGGGCCAAGAAGAAAGGAAAGAAAGGAATAAGAGAAGGAAAGCAGGAAGGGGGCGGGGAGACTTGTACTTCGGGGGTTTGAAGTCAGAAATAAATGTTTAAAAGTTGCAGAGTTCTGATAAGTGCTTTCCCCTATCCTGGGAGAATATTCTTCACTTCAAAACTACGTATCTAAATTTTTAAAAGCAGAGGTAAACGGAGGCATTTTAAACCTAAAGTTCAAACTAAACTCCTCTAGTAGAGCACGCAACCAACAGGCAAAGGTCTGCTTGCAAAATTTTTCTCCCATCCTTTTCCTGAAAGACTTCAGATTCTAATCTCACTTCCCCACTCTCATCTCTCTTTAAAATGCCCCCCTAAAATCATGCTGGCCCTTTTGTGGGTGAGGAGCCAGAGCTTCTCGGGTCTAGTTGAGGCACTTTTTTAAAAGATCCACTCAATTTTGCAGGACAACTACTCTGAGGGCATATTGATAAATCTTTATTGACAAAATATTGACATTGACATACTTCTTGGAAGTATATAGGGTGTTAGAATTCTAACAAATTAACACAAAACACAAAAATATTTACATTCTGGTATAGAAGACATTAAGGAAGCATTTGTCACTCTCTTTAGTAAGTCTATGGTCTTAGAAGAGAAACTCAGTGCTTGAAAACTTGCCGCATGTCCTTGGCCATACTAACATCATCCCCACTAACTACAATCCTTCAGTTTTCGCAACAGATAGGTTTAAAGTTTCAAATGGTCATGACTGGGAGTGGTTGAACTCAGCCGATTTCTCCAACCACTGAAAAGTTTACTTCGTAAGTGTTAAGCCTCAGAATGTTAGGAAAGGGAATGTCCAAGAATATAATCAATTAGGATTTTTTTCTAGTACATGTCCTGATTCATTTTATGGGCACCCTCCCTCGCCACCCTCATCCCCATCCTGCTCCCCGTTTCTCTGCAAGAGGACCACTATAGCGGAGCCTACGTCATTTAGCTTTCACAATCACTTTGACATCAGAAGGTATCAAAAAGTGTTTACAGACTGCACATTTCTCGGAAAAATTAAAATAAAAAGCACACAGAACCTGTCTTTAAAAGGAAGATAAAATTACAATTCATTTTGTCTTTAGACACCATTCGCCCAACAACTGCTACATGCAATTCAAGTTTTTGAAACAGGTGTGGGATGGGGCTAGTTATGGAATTTTGCTTGTTATTACTAATTATTTTGAAAGATTGGGGGAAACACTATGGAGTGCAAAATTAAAAGTCCTGTGCCTGGTTGAGGTTCTTTTTTTTTTTTAATAAGTATTTTCACCATTTTTAAAAGTGGACTATGATAAACGGAATCTTGTCTCCCTGGTCTGGCGTTCGACTGATAGCTGCCCTGGCCAGAGTGTGTTCAGCTTTGCCCCATTCGGCGCGCGCGCGCTCGCTCTCTCTCTCTCACACACACACACACTCATTCTCTCTCTCTCCTCATTCATCCTCTCTCCCCCCTTCTCACTCTCCTTCCCTCTCTTCCTCTCTCTCTCACTCACTCACTCAGCCGCCTCTTTAGATGAGGGCTGCCAGTTGCTGAAGGAGCCGCCATCCTTGGCCATCCCGGTGCCTTCTCAGACTGGGACCCAGCGCCCTCGCTGTACAAAGTCTGCGAAGACGCACTGTTGCTCTCTCTGATCCCTTCTCTTTCTTGGTGAATGTGTGTGCAGTTTGTTTTTTATTTGCAGGGTTTTTCCTTCTTCCCCTCCTCTCCCTGTCTCTGTTTTGTTCCATGTTGTACGCTTCTGTGGGGTTACGTCTGTCTTTTTAATCATCTGAGGTCACATCTATTTCCTCCGGACTCGCCTGCTTAGTGGCGATTCTCCACCGGTTGATATGGTGTGTCCCTTTTTTCTTTTGTTGTGAGTCTGAGCCTTCTTCCTCCAGCTTCTGCCTTTTGAACTTAGTCCTCCGGTTCTGAAACCATACTTTTACCTGGAGGGAAAAGCAGGTGGGGGGCCCTGTTAGGTCCTTCACAGCACTATCCTATAAAGTCCAGATTCCTTCCACCGCCCAGACCCCAGCCCAAGACCTGAGGAAGCCCGTGCATATCCTTAGGGTTACCACCTCTGGCCCCCGTCCAGGAGCAGAGCTCCTAGTCCTGACAGTAGGAAGTCCAGAGCCCTGCCTTTCTGAACCCTTTGAGAAAGACTTCCCCCAGTGCCTCAGTGCCCATGGTGCACTGAGTCCCTTCATTCCTTCCCTCTCTAGGGCACCTATAACCTGATGAGAGCAAAGGTCCTGTAAAGCTTGGGGACCCTTATAAAATAATAAATAAGGAAAAATGAAAAGAGACCTGCCTTTACTCCCCTCCACCAAGCCAGCGCAAGAAAGACCTCAGTTTGGGCTGCCACAGTTCCCGCAGGGCCCAATATGCTATTTTCTGCCGGTCTGGCATTGCCTAAATATAGTGTCTCCTCTGCAAGGCAGCAAGGCCTTGGGCAGACCATCCAGGTTTGCTGAGCTGCTGCCTCATTGCAGGGGAACTTTGGCAGGTGAGTAAGAGTGGTGCGGAGCTGGAGGAAACAAGGGGCACAGTGGGGCACAAGCCTCAGATGCAACTGAGCTGTACCTTTTCAGTTAGGAAAAGGTATTCAAAAATGAAAGCTTCCAGAAGGTCACAGGATAGAAAAGTAAGAAGAAAAACCGAGAGAGAGAGAGAGAGAGAGAGAGAGAGAGAGAGAGAGAGAGAGAAAGAGAGAGAGAGAGAGAGAGAGAGAGAGAGAGAGAGAGAGAGAGAGAGAGAGAGAGAGATCTCTTCCTTCCTACTGTCTAACCCCAGAATAGAACGGGGTCAATCTCAGCCTGGGCCACATCCCTTCCTACTGAGGCAGGGCTGGCAGCCTGGTCTCCCCAGGGCGGCTGCTAGAAGTCCACAGAGCAATAAAGTTGGAGTCAAGTGCGAATTGATGGCCCCCTGGGGAAGCTGAGTGGTGGGTCCCCATTCAGCAACAAGACCAAGCCTAACACTGTCCAGGCTTCCAAGCAGAGAGCAATGGGTGAGAAAAACTGGTGGTGACTACACCTTCCACATCCCAACAAACCTACCCCATTAGTAGCACCCAGGCCCTGTTCAGGTCCCTGGGCCCCTGAGGTCTCTAACCAATCTCTCCTTTAAATCTTCCCATCCGACTTGTTCTCCCCCATGCTCTAGTCCCCCAAAGTGCCCCGTGAAAAAGCTGAGCCGGAACAAGGCCGAGTTTAATTTGCTTTGAGTTTGCTAATTGAGGAGGAGGCCAGTTCATTTCTCCCCCCGGCGCTCGCCCAAGGCTTGCGTCGGTGAGCTCGGGGTTTGACATTCACACAAAGACTGCAGGCAGCGTGGGCAGCCAGGCGGACAAAGACCACCTCCGCCTAGGCTGTCCAGGGGAAATCAGCCGGGCCGCGCCTTGTGCGCGCACGGCACAAACCCATGAGGTTCTCCTTGATTTTTTTCCGAGGACGAAGGAGGGGGGATGTTTTTTCGAAAAAGCCTTGACCTTTTTGCATTTCCTAGAAAAGGTGCTACAGTTTAATCTGCCCGAAAATGTTACTGCTTAGTGGGAACTTTGACCTACCCTGCGGCTGTAGTACAGTAGCGCCTACTGTAGCTCTAAGCCCCCTTTGCACCCTAAGACAAGCCAAGCTAGGCCTGCTTCGGGACTCTGCTACACAGCAAGGCCTATTCCAAGTCAGGCACTCTTTGCAGCCTTCTAGCTCTATTTCTCAGATTCCAAGGGTGCATGCAGCAGCCTGGTCTCCCGCTTCAGATTCTCTCGCCCCTTAAGGGGAGTAACTGTGCCCTGGGTGTAAGCGCCTTGGCCTAGAGCTGCTCAGAACTCACTCATAACCCAATTCACATTTTCGAAGCTCCAGTTCAAACAACTGGGGCGCCACACTGTACTTTCCTTCATCCTGGATCCAAGTACTGAACCCATGACTCTCACCAAAATTTTCACCAACACTGCAGAGGTGTGTGTGTTAGCCGGGAGCTGCAAGACTTGCCCGGCAGGCAGAAGAAGCAAGTCAGCTCTTCCACTGCAGAACTTGTGGAGGATCAGCTCATGCCGTCCCTCTGGAGCTCTATAAAACTGGGCGCCTGAAAAGTTACACGTCCGGAGCCTCGAAGTGGAACTAGCTTTCTCGGAGCTCCACATCGGTGAGGGCTCTAGGTTTTCTGCCCAGATCTGGAGACCAGGGGTGAGGGGCCTGTGCCTGGAATGAGTGTCTCCCTCTTGGGCCACACTCACCTGAGTTTCCGTAAGGCTGAGACTGTGTGCCAGCTGCTTCCTTTCTGCGCCCACGACGTAGTGATTCTTCTCAAAGGCGTGTTCCAGCCTTAGAAGCTGGGACGGGGAGAAGGCGGTTCGGATCCGCTTAGGTTTCCGGGCCAGCGCGTTGTGCAAAAGAAAACTCTCGGGGCTTGTGTCGTTCCCTGCAGAGGGCACAGTGTAAGTGCCGTTAGGGGGCCCATCAGGCCAGAGCCGCGCTTCTCCCAAGCCGGGCTGGCCCGAATTGCGCTCAGGGCCGCCGCCTAATCTGAGCCGCAGGACCTGCCAGGGCTGGTGGTCCTTCTTGGGTGCGCAAATGGGAAGCCGGTCCAACTGCCAGACTCCGACCATCACAGATCCACCTGTGCGGGACTCAACCCGCAGCTGTTCCTGCGGAGCCCAGTCCCCAGGTTGAGGACCTCTGCAGGCCCGGGCCCCGCAGCCGCTTTGGCTCCGCGGGCCCCGCCATCTCCCGGCGAGTGCCCGGAGCAGGGGAGGTGGTGGCAGAACCTGGCTGGAAGATTGGTGCTTACCACCCAAAGGAAAGACTCTTTTCAACCTCTCAGAGAACTTTGACCCCAGGCCGCTACCCAGAGTTTTCTTGAGGATTTGTTTCTTTAAAAAAAAATTGTCTTGCCACCCAGTCAAGAAAGTAGAGGACAGGTGAGTCCTCGCAACCAGACCGAGACAGAAATCCTGCAGCGAGTGTGTAGGGCTTCTACCGCTGCTGCCTCAGGAGGACCCGGTTCCACAGAACTAGGAAAAAGCCGAGAGTGAAGGGATCGAAACTCAGGGGTTACCGAGTAGAGCACCCGCTCAGCGGATCTGAGGCCAGGGAAGATAACAGTTGCTCCAGATCTAGTGGGGCAACCAGGAACGCGTCTGGCAGAAAATGCGGAAGGGAAGTCCCAAACTTTGAGAAAAAGCCACTGTTTCAGGTTCGCTTATTACGATAAGAAATTGGTTCGGTAAAAAAAAAAAAAAAAGAATAACAAATTGACATCCAGGCGGGAATAAAAGCAAATCCAGTTCAAGAATAAGGGCAAAAGAGTTTCTAATTTGGGATTTTTTTTTAACTATGGAAAGAGAAATGATGACATCCTTCCTATTCTAGGCTCAAGCAGGAATGCAAAGGGTTAACTTATGGATCAGCCGCTGGGTATTGATCGGCTTCGGAAGGTGGGTTTTTTGTTTTTTTAAACGGACTCGCATCTCCATTCGTAAACTAATTACTTGCCCCTCTTCCTCCTAAGTTTTGACTTTCCTGCCAACTCTCACCCAGAGAGAAACAAATTTTAAAAATATCCAGAAATGAAGACACCCAAACATGGCTTTCCCTCCCAGGCCGTTTCTCGACCCGGTTCTTGTCTTTTAAAAGGAAGGAAAACAAAAACCAGACCGAACCAGCCTTCCCGCCGCGGCCGCTCTGTGCACCAATTAAGCAGGTCGAGGCGAGAGCACTGAGCCCCGGAGGTTTTACTCCCTCCCTTTAGGGCCCCTCTCCAGGCCTCTAAAAGCAGGGACAGGGAATACTTTGTTTTGGGGTCCAGAGAGAAGCCTGGCTTCCGTAAAAGGGTCGAAGACGGAGAAGTCGTCGGCCGAAGGGGCGTGGAGTGGGTGGCGAAGGAGTCCAGCACATTTGGAGCGGAACCTGGCGGCCAGGCCCTCTCCTCGCCTCTCGGAGCTAATACCCAGCACATCGCCGAGGGAAGCGCGAGGCTGCGGACCCCGTGGGCTCTGGGCTTCCTGGCGGTGGACACGCAGAGCAGCTCTCCCGGACTGCCCCGACCAGAGCGCGCTCAAGAGCGACTTGGTCCGCGCCCCTTCCCCAAAGATCAGTCGGCCGGCAGCCCAGCACCCAAAAGCAGCTGTAGCTTCAGGGAGTGAGGATCAACACCACGCCCGCCCCTGGCTGCCCAGCTCCGAACTAGGCGCACCGGCCCGCGAGGCTGAGGGACCTCCGCCCAGGCCTTGCCCGGCGCCCACCCGAGCAGGCCAGGCGCAGAAGGATGTGGCGGGAGCGGCGCAGTGCAGTCCCGCGACGTGGCACGTACCTTGGAAGCGATGACCCAGATATCGGTATCGGTGGATGAGCCAGGGGTAAAAGGTGGACGGGTCCCGCTGCTGCGAGGCGAAGAGGGGGTGTGGCGAGTGCGAGGAGGGCAGGGGGTGGGCGGCCAGGGCGTGCGGCGGCGGCACCGGGTGCACCGGCACGGCTGGGTTGGGTGGGTGCGAGACCGCCTCGGCGAACACTAAGTCCGGGTTGGAATAGACGCCCCTGCTCGCGGCGGCGGCGGCGGCGGCGGAGTGGAAGCCGTTGAGGAACGGATTTATTGGGCTGGAGTTGGCGTAGCTAAGTGCCGCGGGACGGATGGGGTCCTCGGAGCGCGAGGCGGGCAGGGGACTGTCCTTGGCCACCAGCGACTCGATGGTGAAGCAACGCTTGGGCGCCGGCTGGAACATGCTGCGCCGAGGAGCGGGCGCCTGGGCTCCCTGCTCCCGGCGACCGCGGCGCGCTGCCTCCGCCGCCCGCTGCCC
>PVLD010003053.1:107578-150964 GCA_004027595.1 Dinomys branickii
AATTTTTTTCGAGATGGCGTGGGGGTGGGGCTCGGAGTTAGAGGCAGAAGGGGGGGCAAAGTTTCTCGGGGGAGGCAAAAAAAGTTTTCTCTCCTCTGCAAAAGGCGGGCAGGGCGCCCTAAGTCCAAGGACAATCCATGGAAGTGTTCGCTTCTTCACAAGTTGTGCAAACGATTTGTTAGTTCATGAGCCTAATTAGTGCGGGGATCACATAAACAGCTTCCTCCGAAGCCTGGTAAATGGCTTGATGATTGGTCGCTATTACTCGCCCTGAGGTGGAAGGGGGGAGACTCTTTAAAGTGCGTCAGAGGGAGGCGAGCGCCTGGGAACCCGGAGGCCTGGATCCCGGCCGAGAGTGGAACGGAGTCGCGCCGCTGGCCGGGCTGAGGCTCCTGCCGCCCGCCCGCCCGCCGGCCGCCCGCCCGACCTCTCCGCGCCTTCGCCCCGCGCTCCGAGTTCTCGCGCTCCGGCGGCGCCCGCCGCGGCTTCTCTCCTCCTCTTTCGCCTCCTCCTCTTCCTCCGGTTTCTTCTCCTCCTCCTCTTCCTCTTTCTTCTCCTCCTCCTCCTCCTCTTTCCCCTCCCCCTCCCCCTCAGCCACCGCCTCCTCCTTCACCAGCACCACACCCTCCGGGGCACCGGGGTCCCCGCAGATTCCCTGGCCCGTGCCGCCTCACCGCGGCCCCCGGGACCCTGAGCCTACTGCGCTGGAGCCGGGCGGACACACAGACAGACAGACACGCAATTTCTCGCCCTGCGCCCTGCCCCTGCCACCCGCTGCGGCCCTCGTCGGTGGAGCCGAGATCGCCCGGAGTTCTGCGAGGGTAAGCGGGCGGACTGGCTCGGGCAAGGGCTAAAGGCTACGTGAGACTGATCCCATCTCCACCTCAGCAAAACTCCCTGCTGGTTTGGGGGGGTGCTCCCACTGCACCGCTGGTAGCTTAATGGTCCCATTGTATGCGCGTTCGCAGTCCTCGACCCGGCTCGTTCGTTTGCGAATTGGTACCGGAGCTGCCAAGCTTGCGGGGGCCATGGGCTTGCAACTCGCCCCGCTCTCGCTCCACAGCCTCCCGCTTTTCCTGTCTGGAAGGGCGCTCACCTCGTTCTCTAGAACAGTCCCTCGTGGGTTACTGGGACCTCGGGGGCCCAAGGTCAGGGGAGAGCCTGATGCGGTGCTATTATTTCCGTGTCCTTATTGTTTGTATCAGTGCTGACAGTAGTGGTACTACTATTATTATTATTACATTATTTCTATTATTAATTATTCTGCCATCTGTTGTCCCGGGACTGGGTTGCTGTGCAAATCCAGGACTCGTAACTAGAAACTGCAGATCGCGTCTTCAGTTCCAGGCCGTGTCCGCATTTTCGAGCTCGCCTTCGGTTTTGGGATGATTTTAGGGCCGAGTTCTCTCATTCCCATTGGCTCATGCTGCGGCATAATTATGATCACATCCCCCCAGGCTGCTGGCGCTACTCTCTGTTTATTGGTGGTTAAAGATCTATTATCTATTCATCAGCCGCCTCTTTTTTCCTCTTTTTCCTCCCTTTTGCCAATTACATTCTTCTAAGTGAAGTACCAGCAGGTATTTTGCACGTTTGCAATTAATAATAAAAAATGCTGGCGTCTTTTAAATCTATTACTCCCAGGCCCGTGTCATTTATCTTACGGAGGAAGAAATGCCTGTGTTTGGTGGCTACATTGCTGTGAGACCCGGGAGAAGTCGATCAGGAGGGAACAGAAGTGAAGCTCCCAGAAGGGAAGCAGCAACTCCACCAGATGCAAGCACAGATCGGGAGTCTTAGGACATGCTCCAGGGTCCCCCAGCTGCCCCATTCCTTGCCCCCTGGTCTTCTCTTTACCTCACCTGGTCTCATCTGCTGCTGTGTATTCGGTTTTATCAGTTTCCTGACTTTATTCCAGGTACTGGAGAGTGTTGTGCTGGGGAGGGGAGATGACCAGAAACACCCCTGAGAAACCTTCCAGGCAAAAGAGAAGTTTTCTAGTGTTGGGGCTCCAGATAGATTAGCTGGGAGCCCACGGAGGTCACTTACCTTGCAACCTCGATCTTTTCAGGGCACTTCAGCACATGCGTATACACAGACACAGACACAGACACAGACACACACACACACACACACACACACACACACTTACTATGGAGACCCTTGTCGGCCTCAGCTTTGGCCTCGCTATGGGAGAAACTGGCTCCTGTCTCCTACTTCGGACCTCTGCATCATCAGCTGTAGGCTGGAGTCCTGGCTGGGTTTTCACGCTTTGTTCCAGATGGTGTGCTTTGACCCCTTCTTAGGCACCAAGCCCGAAGATTTTGGGCATTGAGTCCAGCCTCTTAGCATGGTGGTGAGTCCAAAGACTGCTCTCGTTAGGCCTGGACCATTATCCCCCCAGTCATTGTCTCCAGCTCAGCAGTCCTCCGTGGTTGAGGCCATGGAGACAGAAGCACCACTTGCCCATGCCAGCAGGGAGCCTTGAAGACCCCGCGAAGCGTGAGAGGTCTTTAGGCCAGCAAGCTCCAGTCGAGGTAGGAGTCAGCCCTAGAGCTTCTGAAGCTGGAAACAAACACCCAGTTTGGGGAAACTGCATTGTGGATCCCCAGGGAAGGGAGTGAGGCCACCGTTGTTGTGTGACCCTCTGTAGGACTGGAGAGTGAAGCCAGGCCTCCTGCATCCAGCCTCCAGTGCTCCAAGCCAGAGCTACTAAAAGCCCACCCAGACAATGGAGCAGGGAATGGCCATTTATTGCACAGTTAGCATTAGTGATCTTGGCTGGGGGTATAAGTCATTGACCTTGAGGGCAAGGGAAACACAGTCCTATCTGGGAGATTGCGAGAGACCCCAGTGGTGTATAGTATGTAAGGGGGCTTTCCCACTTTCAAAATATTCAGGCCTGGGTCCTTAAGGTATGATCAGTACTCCCCCTTAACCCTTCATCTCTTTGTCCAGGAAGCCAGGCAAGTGTCCTAGGAGAGTGAGCTGGTGACTGGACCTCTGAACCTCTTGCCCTAGGGGAAAAACTTTGGTGGAGCAGAGGAGAGACTGCTCAAGGGGCCAGTCCAGTCCGGTGGCATCCTCCACAAGCCCCCCTGCCACTTGGAAATTGCCCTTCGAAGGCCAGACTTGCCCCAAGTCTCTGACTGGTGGGCAGGTGGGTGAGAGCCAGGGAAGTGACCCTTGTTTTGACGGAAGCAAGGAAAGCCAGTTCCTCCACTTGAGGTTCTTTCAGCCCCAAATACTGCCTGGGCCCCTCTCGAAGAAGCAAAAAAGTGGGATTCCTGTGAGCCTGGATCAGTGCGGTGGCCCCTGAAACTGGGTAATCTATGCTAATTCTTGTGCCCCGACCTGAGGCTCCAGGAAGGTTCACACCACCAAATGCTGCTGGCCCTGCCCGTGCATGGACATTAAGGAGCAGAGTCACTCATTAACTGCACTGGCCAGAGGAGATTGGGCACTCAGGACTGGACTCGGACCCTGAGCTTTCAGATCACGAGGCTGCCGTTCACTTCACTAGTGGCTTCAGTCCTGGCAGAATGAAACTGCTTTTTGTTCCTTCGCTACCCAGGGAGTGGATATTTGGTTAAGTACGTGTGTTTGCAGTGGGGCTCCTTCCCTTCCGAGTGAGTGCCCCAGCTCTCTATGGATTGGGCTCCATACACTCAGGAATCTACACTCCACAGACAGCTAAACCAGCACACATATGATTGTTCCAGTCCCGGATCTTTCACTTACTGAAGGATTTTGGGCAACACCGCAATCCCTCCAACCTCATTTTGTCCTGTGCAGAAATATATCCAATGCTGCCTGAGAAGCTGGAGGGGGTAGCAGTGATGTTGCTGGTGGCAGGGGCATAATTTTGAAACTTGTAGAACTATACGCACAGTGCAAAGTGTGAATTTTGCTGTATGTAATTGCACCTTAATAAACCTGCCCCCCCCTTTAAAAAAGACGACAACAGAGCCTTGTATTCATAGCTTTATTGTGTGAACTTAGCTATTACTTAACCTCTCTGTGCCTCTGTTTTTCTTCCCTATAAGTAATAATACATTGGTCCTTGGAATTACTCAATGAGAAACTCTAAAGGGTGCAGACAATGTCTGGCACATAATGAACTTAAGAAAAGCTCCTCTCCTGAACGCGCTGTTATTATCTACCCACACAGGGCAAGATGCTGGTCTTCAAAGTCTGAACAATAAAGTTGTACAATTGAGCTAATGCTGGCCTCACACTTACGCCACGCTCCTCCAGGCTCCCGCAGAGGCCATGAACTTCCCTTAGGAGATGCTGGGATGAGAGGGGCCCGAGTCCTAGCTCTCTGGAGGTGACAAAGGGCAGGGATTCCAGGGGACCTGAAATAACCATCTCCTCTGAGTTTGGCAAATCGCCTCCATGGCAAGGAAGTATCAATATCTTAATGGTTGTTGAAAAGAATAGGTGAGCTTGGCACGCTGTGTTTATCACATTTTAATTACACTATTTGCCGGCCTAGCCTTGTGCGCTGTGGCCCACCCTACTGCGACATGTCCGGGACGCCCAGGTTTGGACCCCCAGAGCCGAACCGCTGAGTCTTACTGCGAATCAGCGGCGCCGCCGCGGGAAGCGCTCATGCCAGCTGCCCGCGAAGGGTGAGCCCTTTCCCGGTTCCAAGGCTAGCGAAAGGTGAGCAGAGACGGAGAAAAGTCTGGTTAACTCGCTATGGTTCCAACTCAGCCCGCTTCAACGAACTCTCGGGGCGCCGGTGGAAAAAGAAAAAGTAGAATGAATATCTTTTAAACATTGTTTTTTAATTTACTACGGCAAATCCTTTTCTGGCGCATTATCGAGAGGCCTTTCGCCAGGCGAATGCGGCGGCCCTGGGCGGCGATCGGCGTGCGCGCAGCGGCGCCTAGTGGCGAGGGACCCGTGTGGGCGCGATGCTCTAGGAACCCTGAACCCGCGTATTTAACAAGTGCTGGAGTTGCGCCCCACTTCCACGAACTCGCAGACCACGGTCCAAGCTAGAGGAGGAAGCTAAGGACTACGGAGGAGAGAGAACCGCTTGGAAATGTACCTCTCCTTCATCAGTCCGAGGTTTCCACTCCGTAGTTCAGCCTACGCTGCAATTCCAGCGAATTGAGCTTCCTTCCGAAGGCGGAGGAAAGGAGGGGACAGATTCTACCTTACGAAGAATTGGGTGTTCCGGGCTACCCAAGCCGGGCAGACGGGCAGCTACCATGCAAAGGCGGCCGTAACTCCATGCCCACAGTCCGGATCCCCCGGCCCAACCACGGCGGCTCCGGAAATGGGCCCGCGAGGTCCTGAGAAGGCCTGTTGCAGTGGAAAAGCTGGGGCTGCAGCTTTCTCGGATTCGCGCTCCCTTACAGCTGGCAGGGGATGCCCCAAACCAGAGTGTCTTTGATTATTGTGGAAATAGCAACTGATCACTGGCCTGGCAGTCCGAGGGTGCTAGTGGCAGCCCAGATAGGCCCGCGGTTATGTGTCCCTGCCATCTGGATTCTGCGGGCTGGTCTTCCCAGAGCAGCTTGCTTCGTTCTGCTCTGAGTGAGGTGGTGGAATCTGCTTCGTGTTCGCTGCAAACTGATGTGAAGTGGCAGCAAGGGTGCCCTCTGTGTTACTTCTTCGAGCACCGACTTCAGGGGGGCCAAGCCTTGGCAGGCGGATCTCCACACCGGTTCTGGCCTTTGCTGCCCGAGGCGACTGTAGGAGATAGGCACGGCGTGGTAGTGCACACCTGTAATCCCAGCACGTGGGAGGCTGAAGCAGGAGGATCGCTATAAGCTCGAGGCCAACCTGAACTGCATAGTGAAACCTTGCCTCAAAAAGGAAAGGGAAAAAAAATATGACACTGTCCAGACGTTAGTGGAGAGCCTGTGAGTCTCTGGATATCCCAAGATCGTCCATTTTAGGAGTCAAGGCTTTGTGGGGAATTCTGCACAACTCCAAGAGGCACATCAGATTTTATCTCCTTCCTCACATCAGAGCTGTCAATCTTCCCACACACACCATCCTGATTTACTGTTGAAAGCAAGGAAACAAAATCTAAGTGAGAAGGTTGCAGTTTCTCTCTCTCAGCTGCCTTCCAATGAAAGCCAAGACCAAGCAACGATAGCTAAGGGAAGACAGGCACCCAGGAGCTGGGAACACACTTGCTGGGGTGACTGCCCCACTGAGGCAGACAGCCCTGTGTCCCCTGCACTCTTCCTGGAGCTATGTGTGGATGCTCCAAGGCTCCATCTCCATCAGGCAATGTGGGCTCCTCCTGGCACCTGGTACAGCACCTTCCCACTTCTGCTGGCTCCCAAGGCATCTGTTTTGGACACTGCTCCCTAACTGCCAAGAGCAGTCCCTGCCTTGGAGTTCAGCCTCCGCCTGGCAACCACAGGGGCTCCTTAAACTTCCATTAGAGCAGCGAACTTCCAACCTACAACTTCTGGAACATGGCAGACTCCAAGTCCTCTCTGAGAACTTAATCCTCTCTTTTAGCACCTCCCCATTTTCTGCACCTCAAGGGTTAAGTTAGGCTTAGAAAGGAGCCAGGGCCATCGGAAGAGAAAAGTTAAGGCTTTTTTCTTTAGGACTTCGGGATACTGGGGAGGCTGGGTGAAGATCTGAAAAACCCCGACAGTTCCCTCACCTGTGCAGACCCTTCACTTTAAGTCTGTTTGTTCACACCCATGCTCTCAAAGTCTGGTGTGGCAGTTAATGAAGGAGGCATGATACCCATTTCCCAAGTGAGAAAACTGAAGCTTGGAGAAATTTCACAGCCACTAAATACATCCCCGGCTCCTGGCCATGGATATCATGGTCAACCCAGGAGGAACCCTGGGACAGACTCCTCTCTTCTCTCCAGGAAGTCTCTGCAGAGCCTGCACCCCAGCCAAGGAGAAAAGGCAGAGTCCTCACATGCACAGCTTGCCAGGCTTTTCCCACCATCCTGTGCTTGCTTCCTGTGCAGTCCCACACCGTTGTCCTCTAAGCCTCTCTCCTGAGCCTCTGGCCTTGCCCTGTGCCTGCTTGCTTTTTCCCAGGTTGTCTCTTGGGGACCTAGAGAGCCCAGGATTGAGAATGGAAGGCCAACAGCGAAGCACTGTGTGGTATTTGCTGAGAGACTAAGGTGCACCCAGCGCGGTGTCACTTGTGTGTGCTACTTCAAGCGGCCTTGAGATGGGCGATGGCGGCCACACCGCAGAGTCAGCGGAGACCAGATGACAACGAGATGGAGCACAACAAGAATGGAGGACAAGGGGCCCTCCTCTCTTAGGAACAAGCCAGGAAATAGAGGAGTGGACAGACCCGGGGAGTTCAATGAGAGCCCCACGGAGGGTCTTACAGTACACAGGCGCTAGCACACAATAAAACCTCCTCCTTCCAGGAGCTGCTGCACCCTGCGGGAGCTCTGGAGATGTCTTGCTAGGGTCCAGCCCTCTAAGCCAGCAAAACGGAGCCCTCTGGTGCGGCTGGCCACACACCAGGTCATGCTCGCACTCTGGGCCCCACGCCTGAAGGTTGGACACACGGGGCTTCATTTGCCCGTTTGGACTTCTTTGCGAGCTCTCTGTGTCTGGGCACCAGACTCCCCGTGCACCCAGCTTCCCCCTGCGCCCCTCGGCTTCGAAGCCTGCCCCCTGGCAGCTGGAGGAGAGGCCGCGAGAGGGCCCCAGGGGGCTTCCAGGGGCCCGCAGCAGCTGCAAAACGCCTGGGCCTCCGAAACCTCCTCGCTGGGGCAGGAGGGAACCCACGTCCGCGTCCGCGGCGGGAACCCGAAGAGGCCCGACCGCAGCCGCCTTCCTCTTAGCCCGGTCTCCAGCGCTCACCAGGGGCTGCGCAACAAAGGGTGGCATCGCACGGCACGGGCAGGGACCGCAGTGGTTCAATATTAGCTTTTCATTCCAGTCTATTGTGCCCATCTGAGATAATATTGACTCTGAGGTGAGAGCCCGCAGACGACAGGGCTTGTCTAACTCTCCACAGGGCGCTCCAAGGGAAGAGAACCAGACGTGGAGAGTTAAAGAGATGGCAAACAAATGCTGCTCGCGCTGCGCGCCCCGGGGCCAGGAACCCGGCGCCGGCCTGGGCCTGCGCCTGGACCTCGGATTTGGGAACTGTAGGTCGTAAGAGAGTTTTCTGGGTCCTGGTGCTGCTGCAAGGAGGTGTACTGCTTATTTCCGTTTAAAAAATAAAAAGCCCTCGTTTAACACACAGTCCCATCTTCCAGATGAATCTGAATTTCCTCTTCTAGGGAGCAGGAGAAAAACGGTTCCTACAAACTGTTTTCGCTTGCTAGTAAGACAACATCTAACCTTGAGACATTTTTCTCCTTTTAAACAGTGTCACCCTTTAGGGTAATGTTTCTGTCAGAATGTTTCTCCGCTTTTCCCTGCCCACGAAGAGCAAATGCGTGCAGCAATTATCATTAAGTTACTTTACTTGCAAAAAAGAGGTCAGTATCAAATTTCTAACTGTGCGTTTTGCTCTGTTCTGCATCGCCTGCTTGCAGGCCCTCTGCAGTTTTAAAAGGCCTCCGGAACCGTCAGGTCTTGCATACAAAGATCTGATTCAATTTTTAAATTGCTTCTACATGCCTATGTGGAAAATGGCATGTTGCATTGTTTTAGGTGGCTGACATGGAGCCCCGAGGTGTCAGGGTTAGGAACCAAATGACCAAAACTCGGACCTTGCAGTGATGTCCGTGAGCATAAATGATCACTTGTGACATTTGCGCCCTAACCTCATTTGGAGTCCGACCCCACCAGAGCTGTTAACTCCGTGGGTGACCTCAGTAAGGATCGCATCTTTTGGGTTCTTTCTCCCCACCTCGAAGACATCCGTCAGGTGGAGAGAGGGCTGGATGTAGCAGGGGCTGCCGGTGCAGCATCAACTTTGGGAGACCAAGGATCATGGGTGCTTCTCTCCTTCCTTTGGGGCATCATGTAGTGAGCTGACGTTCTAGGACAGTAGCTTGGACCTTTTGAAAGAAGAGCATTCCATTTCATATAGATAATGCATAATATGGCCCATTTGTATTACATGCTGTTTAACATCTAATCTATATTGGGTAGTTTCATCATATAGTGTTTAATATGTAATGTTTAGCTCCTGTAGCAGCTGTTACATTATTGTGGATTACTTAATACATTATATTGAACCTTATATATGTTGTGTATCATCTGGAGATATATATTTATTGCCTGTGTATGTATATACGTGTAGGTCTTGTCCTTGAAAGACATTTTATCATTTCAATGTAATTTTATAAAGTCCTAATCAAAACCACTCTGTGACCAGCTACATCTTTACAACAAATACTACAGGGTCGAATTTCAGTTCTAGGAAAAAAGCAGAGCAAGGCTGACTTTGCCATGAGGAACAGCAGGTCCCTTCTAGAAAGTGGTTTTCCAAATACCCTGTCCCTGGGGACAGAGGAAAGGATGTTCCAAACCCAAAGGCTGCCTCCTCTGCGGGCTCTTGTGAAAGTTTTGATTTTCAGAGCAACTGGTTAGAGTTCGGAAGGTCCCTAAAGTGATGTCATGAATTAAAAAATGGATTTGGAGAATGCAGCATATGCTCATATGAGGTGTCTGGGAAAGCAGCAGAGGCCTCTTGCCCGGGGTCTGGGCTTCAGACTACAAAACTACCAGTACTCAGCAAGTGGAGAAACCTTGTGCTCTTGTAGCCCTCCAGAACCCTAAGCAGGAAAACCTGGTTAGGGTTTGATTCCAGATCAGATGGTCTCTACTACGCCTGCTGTTTATATGAATTATGAGCTGAACTGGCACTAAGGCAGTTGTGAGTTCTGCCGGTGAGCAGGGGCCAGGTGGGACCTAAATAAATAAATAAATAAAATCGGATTTCGGATATGCAAGGCGTCGCCCCTTTAAAAGCCAGAGTGAAGGAGGGTTTCCATGTAAGGAGGGAAATGGAAGAAGGGGAGGAAAACAGGGGAAGTCAGTCAGGTCCAACCAACTAAAGCATCAGAAATGAGGAAGTGGTCTAACTGTGTGGTATAAACAGGAGACTGCTAATTCAGAAGCCTTGGAGTTGGGAAGGGAAATGGGGATGGGACGTAGTGAGAGGGATGACCCACTGAGGAGGGGGAAGAGACTGCCAGAGTACCTGTGGCCTGTTTCTCAAAAGCACCCCCTCCCACTCCCAGTGGTTACCTTGTGAATGTCTTTGTAGCAGGAAAACAGCAAAACTTGACGGGGAACCCAGACCAGTCCCCTATTTCTAGCAAAACTCAGCATTCAAGAGAACCAAATCCTGGCTGTGACCTGGTCAGTCCTCAAGCTTGGGGAAAGATCGCTAAGGACACGCAGGAGTGCAGGCTGTGCCCCTCCTGCTCTGTCCTGGAAGGGGCTCCCAGGTATGAGATAGACTGGGACAGAGGTAAAAAGATGAAGAAAGTCCTCTTGTTTCTAAAAACAAACCAACCAACACTCCCCTACCTGCACGGGTGAAGCCTCCAGGCCGGGCTTTGTGGGGAGGGACCTCCACGTGCACAGCAGGCCAAGCCTTCAGATGAGGAGTGGGCAGCAGTGCCAACATGTGGGCATGGCTCACCGCCAGACGGGCTTGGGCACATCTGACTTATCTGCAGCATCTTCTCTACCCAGGTGAACCATCTTGTCTATGTCCAGAGTGGTGGAAAACTATTCTAAGGGTGCAAGCGGCAGACTTCCCTATTTCTGCCCCTTGCTTTGTGCCCTCTGACCCCTGTTTAAAAGGCAGCTGCTCAGGTGTGCTGGGAAGAAGATAGGGTTTATTTCATTTCTCATCTGCTGCCAGGACATTTCACAAGAGATATAATCCATGTGCATCACTGATGGCTCCTGTCCCAGGTACTGTGCTAAGCACCTATTACAAGGATTTATCTCATCCAGTCCTCCCAGCAATCCCTTGAAGTAATCCACTGAATCCATTAAAGGCCATTTCCATTTTCTACATGAGGCAGCTGAGACTCTTGAGATGTTAAGGAATTCACTCAAGGTCACACTCACAGCTAGTAAATGAGAAAGTCAGGATTCCAACTCAGGTCTATAAGACTCCAGCAGCTTTTCTTTTTCTTCTCTCTGTCTCACTCTGTCTCTCTCTGTTTCTCTCTCTCTTTCTCACTTTCTCTCTTTCTCTGCCCCACTGAGGAAGTAAAGGCCCAACAGGATGAAAGGAGAGTTAACGCTTTGCTTTTTCAGTCTCCTACACACAAAAAGAAAGTAATGATCATAGCATACAGAGCCTAGATCTCACATCCTCTTTGGAACAGGTCTCCCAGGCCCAGAAGAGGTAGTAAACACTGGCGTATGGATGGCTCCGACGGTTTACAGAGTGCCTGCTCCCTTCAGCCACCTCTCCCACCACCTCTAAGAAGTAGACACTGCTATTAGAATCCTATTTTAAAGAGTCAGGACTGGGCTAAACGAGGTCGCACAGTTGCCCACTGCCTAGCCTCTCTGCACAGAGCTCTGGCACCACCCAGCCAGCCCATTTCAAGCCTACTCGCTTTTAGATTACCACATATGGGACCACTTAGCCAATGGAGTTAGGTCTTGGATTCTGTTGTGAAGTTGCTGAGTTGTTTTTTCTTTTTCATGCTGAGTGTTCCTGCAAATATTATTTCAGGATTTTAAATTCCCTCTGCACTTATGCCTTTCTTATCTTCACTGCTTCCCCATATGTGTGCCCGTCTGTACCACAGTGCCATCAAGGAAGCAAAAACGTGCTTCTTATCTGTAGTCAGCTGATATCCACAGACCATGGAATATAACATTTACCTGCAGTGGTTTCTGTTGCCCTGTTACCATTTGCCTTACATGTTCCACTAAAACTCAACTATGCCACCCAGGGTTTAAAATTATATGTATGTGTTTATGTGTGTGTATATGTATGTGCATGCATTCTCCGGTGATTTTCCTAGTATCTTTGATCAGATTAGATACTGTTCTCTCTTTGCTGCATTCTAAAGAGTTTGATGTAGGAAGAATCTATTGCTCAAATGGCTCCCCGTTCAAAGAGGTAATCAAGAATTCAAACAGGAAATGGCTAGAGTGGTCTCTGATCTTGAGGTGACATACCAAGTCCTGCTACCACCTCTCACAACAAGAGCTTTCAAGGAAGGGTGCCTTCAGCCTTCAAAAGGCTCAGCGTCTCTCTCTGGGCCATTAATATTATACCAGAATGTGTAAAGAAGTCAGTAACAAGCACTCAAACTCCCTCTAACTTAGAGGCCACTGCTAAACATTTTGGGATGTTAACTTTTGACATCTTGGTAGAGGAAAAAAATTAGATTTTATCTATACATTTTTGTTATTGTTATTGGAAGGAATAAAAGAAAAGAAAGGAACAAACTAGACAATTCTGCTTATATGAAGTTCATACCAGGAAAACTAACCTATGGATGTGAAATTCAGAAGGTGGAGCTTCACCTGGAAAGGGCCACAGGGAACTTTCTGGAGGGCTAGAAATGGTCTATCTTTTTATTTGCATGGTGATAACATAATATATGCAATTGCCAAAATTTGTTGAACTTTGGACTTCTTACTTTATTATATATCTTTATACTATAATAAAGAAAAACAGAATCTTGAAAAATAATTACAGCAAAGGACCAAACTAGAGATGCCAGGAAGAAGCAAAAGGCCAGGCTAAAGGTTTAAGCTACTAAGCTTATCCACACTCAAAATACCCAGGAACTCGTGGAGACCTAGCCCATTACAGCCATGAGGGTGGTAGGGTCCTGCTGGAGCCCACCACTTGTCACTTTGCCCTTCTCTGCTGTTATCCTGATGTGTGCAGAGTGGCACCCTGCACTTCGCTGGGGTGGGATGGTGGGCGAGGGGTCCCCTTGGTGACCAGCAAGAATCTGTGCTGAGTCAGAAAGGAAGATTGGAGGCCTTAACTTTCACGCAGATTTCTAAAGTTTTTTCCAAATCACTATGTTGCATTCAGAATGCTGTTCCTCATAAAAACAGTGTTATAAAAGTACCTAAGAGCCTGCCTAAAATACCTGTTAAATGCCTACACATGAAAATATAAAATTCTAAGCTTGGTAGGAACGTAAGTATATTGATTTATAATTACTGCATTCCATGAAAAAAAAAGGGAAAAGCAAACACACACACACACACACACACACACACACACACACACAGACTTGTTTGTGCCAGGCGTTCTTAAAATTTGGGATTCGAAACTGGAAGATCCCATAATATCACCCTTCAGGCAGCTCCCTCTAGTAGAGGAAGACCACTGCGTATACATGTAAGTGCCATAAAATATTACAGGCATTGAGAAAGGAGTTGTCTTTCTTTCCCTGCTATGAGACCCCTGCAGTTTAGCCACCGCTGGGGTGGGTTGATAGTTTTTGACTTTCAAATTACTTGAGGGACTAGAGGTGGGCAAGACTTGCAATTCCAAAGGAGAAAGGAAAGAAAATTTATAAGGCACATAAACCTCACAGAAAGACTGCCAGAGGTAGGTTTGACTTAGCAGTGAGAAAGGCAAAAGCGTAGCCCTCATATTCGAGAGAACAAAAGGGCCACCTCCTCCCTCCAGCCAAGTCTGGACAGTAGGGCTGGCTCAGCCTGGCTGGGTTCAGTCCAAACGCAGGGTGGGGCAGGAGGTTTGTGCCTTCAGAAGTTTGTAAGTGTTTAAAATCAGATATTGGTAGTATTCTGGAGCTTTGATTCACTCTGCTAATATTGAGTATATACCATGTATGTATAAGGACTTTTGAATTCACCTGAAATTAACAAATTTAACCAATCATCGTCCTCTCCTCAAAAACTAGTTCAGGAACTAGACAGCTAACACTTATTTAATATGATAAGTTTTCAAACAAATTTCACAGGAAAAAGCTGCTGATATTATATTTAAATGACACAAGACAAGGAAGTATTTGCTGTGTTTCTTCACAAGAAACTCCTGTAGGGTGGAGGAACACAAGTCTGCCAGAAGATTTTTTAGGAAAAACAGTGAGGAGTTTCAGTGACTGGTAGGGCAGTAAAACATGGCGGATGGGAAAGGGATGACTGGCCCTGGGTAAATAGAAAGAAGACACTGAGAAAAGGGCAAAAGGGAATGAGCAAGTTATTGAGCGCTGGCTACATATCAGGTACTGCACATGGCCTGTCACATTTCATTATCATGAATCCATTCCTTCAAAAGGAAGTATACATGGCTTTGTTTTGCAGATTTAAAAATTAGGACTCATAAATTCTCTGAGGATGCGCAAAGAATTTACTGTCCTTGCAAGTAGTTCTGAGGGTCAAATATGATTAGGGAGTCAAAATGCCTTTGTTAAGTCACACGAGCATTGGTTGCTAAAATGATTTGTGGCTATGTTTTTGCTTACTGGTCAATTAGTCATTCAACGAGTCTTACTTGTGCACACAATACTGATCTAGGCACAGTTATGGGCACTGTGGATATAGAAGAGGAAATAATACAAAATTTCTTTCTCCTGGAGCTAACATTTCTCCATAAGATCATCAGTGGACATTACCAAAATAAAAGCACTGAGTAGCTATGAAAGAGAGATAGCGAGCTTAAGGCGCAACAATGCAGGATGTATTCACTGTTTCGAATCCTGCAAAGTTGGTAACAACCTAAATCTCCATTTGCTGCATGTGAATAAATGTTTAGAATGGTGATTTCCTGTCATGATGTGCCATGGAAGAATCAGAAGTTTAGGACTCCTGATTTACTGTATAAAAAATAGGATATTTCCATACTAGAAAAAACTGTGTAGCTGTTTATAAAAACAGAAATAGTTCTCTGTAGTACCCTGGAAAGGTCTCCAAGACTTACTAAGGGAGAAAAATAAGCAAGGTCTAGAACAATACGTAATGTGATCCTGTTAGTGTTTAAAATAAACACTACTTGTTTGTGTGTGTGTGTTCACACACTAATGTACAGTTACATGTCATACTTAAATATAAACTCGGAGAAAAGTTCTGGAAAGATACACACTAAGCTGACCACTGTATTACAGCAGGAAAGAAGGGAACGGGGGTGGTTTGGGAGTGGATTGGGTACTCTCACAAGCCTCAGTGTATACTTCTTGATTGTTTAATTGCTGACAATGGCAATGCATTCATGCACTGCTTGTATAATCAAACGAGGAGACACACGCATGTGAGCACAACTTAGTTATACCAATATGACTATGGATGACAATTGTTAATCTTCTAGTCTCCTTTAATGTTGTTTTAATATGATCATAGAGTGATATAGACAGAGATGGGAGGATGCCAAATCATAAAAGATGGAATTAAAACATGGTATCCTGGCTTGGAAATCTTGCCTCTCCCCACCCCACCTACAGTTTATAGTGAAACCTCTTTTAAGAGCATCATGGGATGTTGGATAGAAACCCTTGCTCTCCCAGTTCTGAGACACATATAATTATTTTGCAGTTAAGTTGCCTCAAGGATCTTTGTGATAAATATGACTTCATTATAAGAGCATCAGGCCTCACCCATTGGTGATTGAGTTTCTGGGAGAGTCACTGTGGGGCTTCCAGTCAGCATGTGGGCAGCTTCCAGCAGGGTCCCCATAGTTTCTGAACCAAACCAAGCTAGCTGCCCTTAGCTTTGCATGGCCTCATCTCTGCCAGCCAGCTCATGCTTCCTACCGTTGCCTCTCTGTGAGCTTGGGTAAGCCTTTACTGTCTCTGAGTCTCCAAAGGAGGAAGACGCCCAGTATGGCTTACAGTGTCCATTCCAGTCCTAAACTTCTGATTCTTCCATGGCACATCATGACAGGAAATTGCCATTCTAAACATTTATTCATATGCACCTGCTATATGCTGGGGACAAGAACAAAAACACCCCAAGAAACCTGAATTTAAGGAACTGCTCATGGCAGAGCCAAATAATTGGGGGCATTAAAGCCAGCAAAATTGCTAGAAAGATAGACTCTGAATAGACATACAAGAAACCTCCTCCACTTCCCCCAGTCTCTACTTCTATACCTTTTGGATAGCCCTGGCCTCTGGTCCTCCAGCCCCTTAGTTCTGAAAATAAAGCCGGCAGAGGTCCTTGCCATGTGGGACAGGGGAAGGAGCCTCAGGTCCTTAGAGACTTCCTCACATCCCATTATGGTAGGAGAAAAGTCTCAGCTTGGGACAGCAGCTCTAGGAGGGTTGGGAATAGAACTCAGGGTCCTTCAGGTCAGTGCACTGATTCAGCAAACTTTTATTGAGCACTTGCTGTATACCAGGCACTTGGCTACTGTGCGCAGGGCAACAGCAGGCTCATCACCCAGGGTACCCGTGGTTAGAAACTCCCATGGACTGAGGGTGGGTGGCCGCTTACCCAGAAGAAAAGACAAGGGGCAGCACTAGACAAGGGCCAACTTCTAACCCACAATCCCTGGCCTTGTGACCAAGCAAATGGCTCACCCTCCTGAGCCTCCGTTTCTCCTTGCACACAACAGGAACAGTAATAATTGCACTCTTCTGCTCAGAGGATGATTCTGAAAAGCAACTGAGGCAGGGGATGGAAAAGTAAACCATAAGGCACTCGCGTGTATAAGCTGATGTTGCGTACTTCGAAGAGCTCTGTCTTGCTTCTCCCTCCCCTGTCCACTCCCCACTCATGCCCAACCTCCCCATCAGTGGTACACATGCAGGGCCAGTCAGAGAGGCAGAACAGAATGCCCAGCCTGCTCACCACTCCCGGGCCGAGGCACCGTCTATTCAGAGCAGCAGACACCCCGCCAAGGGGAGTGGAAGCCCCCCAGCCTACCTGCCCCAAGCAGCCCCCTCACTCCTGAGGGCACAGGTGCCACCTGGAAGCCCACGACCCCAACAGCTTGGATATGGGCCCCTCCCAGCCAGGAGTGCTGAAGTGATCTGCAGCTCACAGGTGGCTGTCCCGGTGCTGTTTTCAGGGCACTCACGGGCCACTCTGGCAAAGGAGCTACGCCCTGGTCCTCAGGGCTCCTGAGAGGAAGGAGGGACTTACTGGGCACCACCAGGAACCTGTGCTTCAGAACACCCTGCTCCTACTCATCCTCACCGGCACCAGCCCTGGGCGAGTCACTCCATCTCTCAGGGCAAATTTGTCCAGCGTGTTTTCTCTTTTTTGCCACGGAAGTGATACATGATCATAAAAACTTGAAATGTGACAGAAGAGGAAAAAAGTCAAAATGAAGGTGGACACCACCCCCAGTCCATTACAAACATTGTCCTCAGTCTACAAATAGCGATAGATGCCCCTTAAACAGAAATTTGGGGCCCCGAGGATACGGTGCTCTTGGGCTTTACCCGTCAGTACACCTCAGACTCTCCTGTCAGTGTACAGTTCCTGCTCATCCCTCCAAGCATGCGCACGAGCCCGATGTCCTTCCCCCGCGGGGCTTCCCTGAGTTGAAATCGCCACACCAAAAGCTTCTCCCCACACCCACGTCAAGTTAAATATTATCATTCCTTTGTAACTCTTGGACAGGGGTGAGTAAAAACTAAGGTTTCGTCCCAATGTTACTCTGTTTCTCCTGTAAAAGGTTTGCTTGCCTCTTTTCAATTTTTCTGTTTAACTGATGGTCTTTTTCAGCTTGTTTTGTTGTGCTTTGTTTTTGTGATGTTGAGCATTGAACCCATGGTCTTGTACGTACGATAGTCTTTTTTTTTTTCTTATCTTAAAGCAGCACCTGATATAATAAAGCTCTCCATCTATAGCTTGTCATACAAGCCCCATTTCCTCCCTAGTTTCTCTTTGTTTATGGTGTGTATTTTCCATACCAGATAGTTAAGCATTTATGTAGGCAAAACAGTTTTGTTTTCTTTATGAATTCTAGGAGCTATCTGTTTTCAGGAAAGGTTTTAATTCTCAAGACTACAAAATTATTCTTTTTTAGTCTTTTTTAACTTTTATAATTCTTAAACAATATGTGTATCTTTAATATATTTGGAATTTTATTCTGTGAATGTGGCATGAAATAAAAATACCTGTTTTATTCCATTAACTTATTTTGTCCTATTCTGCATTCTGTTTTACTTAGTAATATGTTTTATATTCCTATATCACTACTGCTTAACTACCCTCACTTTGTAATATCTTTTATTTTATTTTATTTATTAATTTATTGTCTTTTTGAGACAGGGTCTCACTATATAGTTCAGGCTGGCCTTGAGCTCACTTTGTAGTGCAGGCTGGTCTCAAACTCACAACGATCCTCCTGCCTCAGCCTCCCAAGTGCTGGGATTACAGGCGTGCACCACCACGCCCGGCTGTAACATCTTTTAAAATCCAATAGTACGAGCCTCCTCTCATTTTTCTTCTTTTAAGAAAATTGTCTGTTTCCACCTATCTTTTCTTAGACAATATTTGGCATCAACTTGCAAGTTATTTTAATTAGAAATTTTACTGGAACTGTGTAAAATTTATACACTAATGTGGGAGAGAATTGAAACCTTCACCAGCTTAGTTATCACAATCAGAAACATGGTAATTTACTCAGTGTTCCTTTGATATACTTTCTTATTTGACTCTAAATAGATCTTAGCTATCTCTTGCATGAATGTTTCATTGTATTTTCAGCTCTGTGGATGATTTATGCTTTTTTATATTAATTGTGATAATTTTTCATTTTAGATTTCTAAGTTATCACTGGCGTTATATAGGAAAGCTAGTTTGTGCCTAAGAATCCTTATGAAACTACTTATTGTTTCTATTAAGTAATTAGTTGCATATCTTGGATTTTCCATTTAATAATTGCATTACTTATTACCAAAGTACAGCATGTCGTGTAGAAAAATGAAAGCATACAGAAGAAACAAAAAGTGCCTATGAAGCCTGCTCTTCAGAAAGTCACTCCTAACATTTTGATGAATGTGTTTCAAATATATACATATATAGTTAAAATAATATATCCATTATACATGTCTACTGCGGTAGATATAGGTAGATACAGTTTTTCAAAGAGCATCATAAAACGCGTAAGGTTTTATAGCCCACTTTCTCTGTTTAGTACAATATCATAAACCTCTTCCCCATTTTTCTACATTGTTATTTTAATAGCTGTGTTAAACATGTGGATTTATTTAAGCAATCCCCTAACTTCAGATATTTAAATTGAGTCCATCTTACAATCTTGTAAATAATGCTAAACTGAACATCTTATTAGCCAAATCTTTGTGACTGTTCCTGTTTTCTTTACAAGAAGTTTCTAGAAGTGGAATTTCTACAAGCAGCAATCCAAGGCGTCTGTGACAAATTGCCCAACATAAATCTGGGGCCTGTTGATTCTCTCACTTTCACTTTTTAATACACATCTTTCCTTACATCCTACTTTCTTCAGTCAAAAATGTCCCACTGGTATTAGCTTTTTAAGCTCGCTAGCAACATTTTTTTGATGGTAACAAAATATTTTTGTCAGTCACTACCCATCTCTGAGGAGGGATGACCCTCCTCATCTCCCTGCTGCCTGGGATGAGCTAAAGAGTCCCTGACTTCTAGATGGAGGAATTCATTGGATGGTGGTGACCCCCATCTTTAGGTTTCATCCTCTAAGGTCTAGAATCATTAACTCAGCCTCCATCCTTTGCTGCCTGTGCCAGGAAAGTTGCGGTGGCTCCAGAGCTGTTAATCATTCTGAAAGATTGAGCTCGCTACTTACAAAAGGCAGAAGATCCGTTTGTGCTTTAAATAAAAGTGCCCATCCTTGTCATTTTTTATCAGGGAAAAGGGAGTCATCTTTTTCCCGAGCAGGTGTTCATTTGGCAAGAAACGTGCTTCATTGAGAAACCGTTCTAACGAGGGGATAAGTTTTTCTAAGCAGCAAATGACTACCAACACAACTGCATTGACAAGTCGAAACTTATATCCTTCTATGGTGTTTTTGCTCTTTGAAAATGTTAATAAAAACTTAATGTGGAAAAAAACAACTTTTTCCAAATATGTGTACCAATGGGCCCGAGGCAACTCATACTTTCTTATAAAATAAAGTAGGTCACTCACATCAATCATGTCGTCTTAGCACATTTTTTCCAAATTAGGAATTCTCCATCCATCATACCACGTTGTGGCATTCCCTTTCCAAACATTTCCTTTTAATATGCTCTTTAACATGATAAGCAAATCTAATAGAATACATTAGTGTCACTTTCCGGTGATGGAGTGCTTCCTCCTGTTGCAACCCTCCTTGTGTGCAGGGAAAGCATTTCGACTAGCTTTCTCTCCAACAACGATCAATCGCATGTTGAAAATATGACAATTGTCTCACTGCTTCCAAGACCCCTCCCAGGTGTTAGCCTGAGAAATATTTCCAGGGGTTCCTGTCTCACTTCTCCATGTGTCACATATGTAGAAGCTCAAAAGCTATGTGTGTCTAAAACCAAAGTAATAAATTGGGATTCATACATGAGGAGAGTGTTTAAATTTAGCCTGTCGGCTCAGTAGCATTGCATATGAGAACATACTATTCTGTATAGATCAAAAGCTTACACTGGGCTTCATTTTAAAACCACATTGCTTGCAGAATACTTCTAAATCTCCTAGATCATGCAGAAGGGCAAGATCCTTGCCTTCGTAAGTGTGTGACTCTCTGAAACCTGTCACCGTCTTCTGAGAGTGGCTTTGGAGCTCAGGCAAGAGGCAGCTCTTTAACAACTCACTTGAGGTGAATATACTTACATGCTCAAATACTTGACCACATTTACGTGGCAAAAACAGGATATTTGTTTCTCCTTGGATCTCTGGCCATCCATCTCATGTGTTCAGTGTAGCACTTGAGTTTCTGGAGAGATTTTGTTTGTTTGTTTGTTTGTTTGGACGGAGTTTTGGAAGAAAACATTTGGGAAAGTTGGGAATGGCAGAGGTTTGTAGAGCACCCAGGAATTCAGCTGTCTCAGTCTTTTGGCCACCCAACAGGAAAATATCTGAATAGAACAGGGAAAGTCCAGGCAGTTTTCTGGATGTTTCGTCTGCTGGGCCTTTGATCCGGTCTCCTGGAGTCATGTAGACACTAGGTTAGATGGCCAACTGCATCCGCCACACCATTTCACATCTCAGGTCAGGGAAGGTAAAGTGACAGTCTCTGATCAGCCACAGCACCTGACACTACACCACTATTGCCCGGAACTAATAACTTGAAGCTGTGTGTCCTAAATAGCACCGTAAACTCATTCACCAACAAAAATAACAGTGCCGGGGGCAGCATGGTACACAGAAGTGAGTCTAGTTCCTGCCCGTAGGCAGCTTGTAGACAGACAGGCTTGAACTTGAGTGGTGGAAGGGCAGAAAATGAAGGATGCCCAGAGTTCAGAGGACGGAGAAGAGGCTGGCGGGTGCGTGTGGGTGTGATGGATGATAAGGGAGAGGATGAACTTGGTGACCAGGCTTTGGATTTCCACAGGGAAAGGCACTTACCCTACAAGAGGGAGGAGTTGCGTGATACAGCATGGCTGTGGCCCGTGACAAACCATTCAGGACCAGCAGCAGGCAGGGTGTATGAAAAGTGGAATCAGGAAGGGGAGCAAAGCAAGTGGAGGGGCCTCCAATGCCCAGCAAAGGGGCCAAGCCTTAGGGGGCGCCCTCTCCCCCCCCCCCCCCGAGCTGCCCCAGCTCCACTGCTGGAAACTGGAGTATTCATGGGTGATGCATTTGAATCCCTTGGGTCTTCTATCTCGTACCTTTCCTCCTACATGTGAGCAAATGTTATAGCAATTGCATGCTTTTTCTACAGTTTTGTGTACTGTCCCAGAAATTGCTGCAAGACTCAAACTGTCCCTCGTACAGGTTTATGATCTTCCCAAATTTGTTTTCCATGAGTTGGTTAAAATGTCCCTCTGGTTCCTGACCCCAGAAGGAACCAGGCAATGCAAGACTCCAGGTACTTTGATAGATACATTTGTTTGTCCAACAAATGTTTATTGGGCAACTAGTATGTGCCTAGCTTTGCTATGATTGTCAGAGACAATGTGGTGAATAAAATGAATGGGATTCCATCTTCACAGGATTTGCTCTCTGGTGGAAGAGACAGCAAGTGAACAAGATAACTTCAGGGTTATATAAGAGCTAAGGGAAATAGGCAGTGTGAAGTGCTAGACTGCGGCTGGGCACCGGAGGAGGGGAGCCCGGCCAGAGGAGCTGGTCTGGGGAAGCAGAGGATGAAGGGTAGAAGGAGCCACCCAGGTGGAGCCAGGGAGAATCTCAGGGCAGAGCCAAGGGCACAGCCAGGGCCAGTGAGGAATCACCAGGCAGAAGTCAATGAGCCAGGGCTGTGGGAGCAGCTGGACTGGAGGTGGCCAAAGCTGCTCTGGGATTTGAGGGGCCATGGAAAGCCCTGCTGGTTCTCAGCATGGCAGTGCTTGAGCCACGGATGGTGGGGTTCCCACATGAGCACCAACATTAGCCCCCATCTGCTGTGGCCTCACAGTGGCCCACTTCCTCGCAAAGTCAAAAACGAGTGTTCAGAGTGCATCAGCTTTTATTTTTACAGCAATCTTTGTACCCAAACCACCGTAGCATTTTTAATAACAAACTGGCAGAGAGTCAGACATCTGTACTTGAAAAAAAAAAAGCCCAGGCCAAGTATTTCTAAATGTTTTATATTTACTTGTAACATTAGAATAACCATGAGGTTGCTTTTTGCATAATCAGAACCATTCTCATTAGGGTCCCACAGATCTCGTCCTTCGTAGGCCTGGGTGGTGGTTTTCATTATGGCAGTGACATTGATCTGACGGGCGTGGATCTCTCCTCGAACATTTGTAGAAAAAAGGGGAAGTTGAGAGAAGCCGAGGCAAGCTAGAAAAACGAGAACTGGAAAGATAGCCATCAGTTTACCGCAGGGGCTCTATAGAAGAAGTCCAGGCTTTGAAGTCCAACAGAGCTGTGCTTTAAGTCCAGCTGGGCAACTTTGGGCCAGTCACTTAACCTCTCTGAGCTTTAGTTCACTCATAAATAAAATGAAGATGATAATAAACGTACCTCAAGGAGCCATGGGGAAATCTAAGCGAAGCAGCACAAACCGAGGGTCTGGTCCAAGGTTGCTTCTGGCTGCCTTTCCCCCAAATTAGAATTTAACACTTAACATTGAGACATCACAGACATCAACCTATATCATTATCTAAAGCCAGGTTGCAAGATTTGACAAACATATATACAAAGCATGCCACTGAGTTTGAACTTTAGATACATAACAAATAATTATTTAATAGAACTATATCCCAAGCACTATTTGCAATATATACTTAGACCAGAAAGAGATGATAGTGCGTGCCTGTAATCCCAGCCAGGCTGAGGCAGGAGCATCCCAAGTTCAAGGCCAACTTGGGCAACTTAGTGAAACCCTGCCTTAAAATAAAACAAAACAGAGAAAACGCTGGGGATGTAGTGCAGTGGTCGCTGGGTTCAATCCCAGTAGCGTTAAAAAAAAAGGAAGAAAAAGAGGAGGAGGAGGAGGAAGAGGAGGAGGCAAGGAGGAAGACAGTGTTGTATCAGAAATTTCGGTTTCGCTCTGCTCCCCGCGCTTTGTCTGGAGACCGTACTGAAAGGTTCGTTACACTGTCCCAAGAATATTAGAAGACAGGCATTTTGAGGCCCACCCCAGTCCGACCTTCTACGTTAACTGGGCACCTGTGTCAGAGGCGGTTCCGCGTCCTCATGCAGACTACACAGAACAGAGCCGGCAGACAGCAGGTGCTCAATAAAAATAGGTTGAACGACCAGCTGACAGGCTGGAAGACCTCGCCGTGAGTCACTTTGGTTTCGTAAGTGTGTGCGTTTTGGATGTGCCTTGTGGATCAGGCACCTTCTCCTCCTGAGGCAGACAGAAGGCAAATGCCCAGGCCCTGCTTCCCAGCTTTGGCGTAAGCCAAGAACCCACAAAGAGGGGCCCATCCTCCCTGTCATCTTCTCTCAGCCGCCCGCGGCCGTGATGGAGCCAGGCCTATGCGAGGCCTCTCTCGGCTCCCGCCCCGAGCTCCCTCCATGTCGCCTGCAAAATAACACGAGCTGCTGCAGGAATATCTCTCACCCACCCATTCCACACCTGATTTCGTTCAAATCCAAATATAGAGCCCACCCTTCCCTTCCTCGGACAGCCCAGAGACACGTGGGCTGGGAGCAGGGAGATGGTGGGGCGTCAGGCTGGAAAGGTAAAGCCAGGTATGACCCCTGTTCAGCCTGCCAGGCCAGCAAATGTCTCTGCCTCCTGGGGACCCGAGCCAGGGGCCAGTATAGAGGACTTCTGCCGGTACCCGGGCTGGGCCTGTAGAGAAAGGATCCTCACATCAAGAAAGGCAGCCGGCCTGTAAATTCCTACTTAGTTCATTTTCTAAGACTTCTGAATGTGTTTTGAATTTTCTCTAAATTAAGATAATCATAAAAGGTTAAGATATTTAAACAGAGTGCCACCTGATCCCAGGGCTTGATTTGTATGCTTAATTAGGTCCTGAACATATGGTTCGGAGCTTCTTATAAAAACAGGGTAATGACTTGAGGTATATTTGGGTATTAGATGGAACAATGTTAAAAGGGACATTCAGACCCATCTCAAAGCCCTTAACCTGCCCTTGATCTGCACTGGGAGCTTTTGCTGACATCTGTTTCAAAGAGATATTAAAAAACTTTCCAGTGGCCTCATGATAAAACAAAACTCCATAGGGAGATAGATATCAGGCATTAAAATACTTGGGATTCAGCGTTGCCTGAGGAATGTATCACCCTAGAATATAAGTGGGGGGGTGGGGGACGAGCGGCTCATGCCAAGAGATAGAGGCTCCCGGAGAACTGCTGGGGGCACCAGGCCCTGCCCGTGTGGGGAGCAGCAGATGGGACACAACATCCCCAGGGTCTTGTATTCCTCTGTGCTGCAGTCCCTGATAGTACATCAGGTGCTTCTGTGTGTGGAACGTAATTCAGGTCACTGGGGGTCACTTCCTGCACCCCTCCCCTCAGAAAGCACCTCCAGAGACTTCTCCATGGGCGCAATGGGTGGCGCTGACTCATGCCCACCCCAGGCCAGTTGTGGGCTGCACCCCACCCCCACCCTCACCCATGTGTCCCGGGGAAGCTGTATATGGCAGCTACCTATGGGGGGGTATTTTGTTTTATTATTTAAAAACCCAGCATGTATGCCTCAAAAGGAAACCGGGAAAGGTCATGTCTTTTCCCAGGAATATCAGAGAAAAAGAATAGTTTTAATTGCTTTCATTTTTAAAAACTCCCCTTTTGCCCCTATTGATATTTTCCTATTTAAATTAGTATGTGTTTGTAGTACATAACAGTATAGGTTCATCATGGGGAACTGGCACATACCCATATTGCATGGTGATCACTTTTACTCCCACTCCCGTTTCTCTTTCCCCAGATTCCTCCCCATCTCCACATGCACACTCTTTTAAAACCTGTGCTTGGTCTGTGTATCATGTGGTCCAGATAAACCCCTCCTCAGGTTGCATATTTCTCCTCCTAAAACTCTCTAATACAGACAGTGTGGGCCTATTTGTTTGTGAACACTGAGACCACACACTGGAAATGACTGCCTATTACATACAAGGCACCCAGGGCCATGAACTGGGCCTCTTCCCATGGCTTCCAGGCACCAGCACTATCTCCAGTTTATCATCCAGCCGCTTCCTGACCCTCCTGTGAGCAAGGGCTTCTCCAGCACCAGTTGCAGGGGGTGGAAGGTGCTAGGGGAGAAGCAGAGCTGGTCTTGCCCTGCCCCCGAGCTGTCATCAAAGGAGAGCATGGGGCAGACACAGGAGGCTGTGCCTGAGAGCGGGGTGAGCAGTGTGAACGCAGACCCACCAGAGGAGGAGACCACTCCCAGCGGAGCAAACAGGGCAGCTTCACAGAAGACAGCATGTATCCAGGGTCTGAATGATATGCTCACTTGGGTCCCTGAGGTGACAAGACCACAGAGGGGGGATGACATGGGCCAGCCTAGAGGACAGAAGCCACTGTGTTGATCCAAAAACAGTGAGTTGCTTTCCTGGTTTCCTGTAGCACACACACCCCACTCGTGAGATCCTCAAGTGTCCCTGTGAGACTGACAAGGCAGGGACAACCCTCGCCCTTCTGTAAACAAAAACACCAGGGTACTCGGAGTTGCATGCATCTCCCAAGGTTTCACAGTTCAGGTGCAGTGGAACCAGATTTCAGTTCAGCCTTGGACTTCTGAGGCCCACAGAAGGCTGAGCAGTTAAGATGAGGGTCAGTTTGCAGAAGATTTTAAGTCAGGACCCAGCAGGTTAACTGTGTCCTCTGCAGTCCTGGAGACCCATGGAGGGTTTTGAGCTGGGTTGTAAGATCCACTGGGCATCTGGAGGACCTGGAGCAGAAGAAGGCTGGGAGGGCATAAAAATGAAGGAAGCGGCTAAAGTAGATCTTCTGAGGTCATCAGAGCCCAACAGGGTTAGGGGCCAGGGAGGAAGGAGAACATGGGTACAAGGAGAGGAATGTAGAGACCCACCATGCAGAAGGCAAGAAGGAGCTCCCAAAGCCCCGTGTGGCTGTGCTTTCAGAGGCTCAGGTCCAATCATCTCAAGCCAGCTGAGCCATCAGCCTCAAAGACAGCCAGAGGGCTGGGAGACTGCAGGGAGCCAGCAGTTTCACATGTATGACCACTCTGCATCCTCCCAACAACCCAGTGCATTGGCTACTCTGTTGGCTCCATTGTAAAGATGAGCAAGCTGAGGCACAGAGTTGTTAATGAACTTGATCATGGTTTCCCAGGGAGGAAATGATTTAAACTGGAATGTGACTAGATCTTCCCACCCCAAACCTGACCTGTTCGCTACCTACAATCACCCTCTTTAGGTTTCCTCTGCCACTCAAATGGCCAGGTAAGGTTAGCTCCCCACTGCCCCTCAAAAACTGCATCTGCCTACCTGCCCCTGGCCTGCAAAAACCTCCCCAGTGTGGCTCAAAGTTACCTTCTCTTGTTCCCCTGCCCCTAGGTCCCACAGGGGCCCTGCTGCCACTATGCAGCAAGCAGGAGGCCAGATCTGGGCTGTGATACAGAGAGGGAGTGAGTCCTGTGAGCTGGAGACCCATCCTGGGGCATCGCAGCAGGAGACCTCCAAGCTGGGCCAAGCTGAGTGGGACTAAGATCAAAGCCAGCGGGGGTGGCAAGGCAACAAGCAACAGAAGTGTGCAGGACAAAGACTGCTCATATCATTCCTGTGGCTTTGCTGATGGGCTGGGCCCTCTTTGAAAGTCTAGGACATCCTAGCCCGGACTGCAAGGTAAAGGCCTGGGATCCTAGCCCTGCCAAGACCTCCTCCTACCTGAAGTCCCATGCCAGGGGCCAGGAGCCTGTGAGGAAATGCCTTCAATTTCCCAGCTCAGCTGCACGGCCTCCCAGGAGTCCCTTTGCCTAGCTGTCCGTCCACAGTATCTTAGGACGCGGTGTCCACTTCTGTACTCTCTGGTGTGCATTACTTCCGATTAATGACTACCATTTATTAAGTGTCTAATAAAGTCACTTTAGTGTCCCTATTAATGGTCTGTCTCTGCAGTGAATGCATCAGCTCCACAGAAGCAGAGACCTTCTCTAGCTTATGTGTCGCTGTTCCCAGCAACACAGGGCTTGGCAGGATGTTCTATTCAAAGATACTTAGTAAATCAAGTAAAGGGCTTGTCTTTCTCTAAGACTGCCTTCAATTATTTTGCCCCTTCTCCTCCCACACCACACACACACCATGGTTCTGCATTTGGAAGGCTGTTTGCTTGTTGAGCAAAGGCACTTAACTCTGTACTAACAGCCTTCTTACTGCAAAAGGTTCCTTCTAGCTAAGGTGCTTCCACTTGGGCGGCTCTGACTACCACAGGAGAATTAACATCACCATGTCCAGCTGATATCATTTCAGATCACCACAAAGGAATGTGACATGTCAGGCAGCCTAAGCAATCTTGCTGGGAGTAGCTACACTGTCTACTCTAGACTGTTAGAAATCACAAAAATGCTCAAAAAATCCACAGAACAATCTCAGCCGACCCTGCAACCCAGGAACCCTGGGAATGGTATGTCCTTGGCTAAGTCTCAGACCAAGGCTGCTTCCCTCTGAAGACCCTGAAGAAGACTGGCATGCCTCTCTCCTAGCTACTGATAATCACCGACACTCCTCGGTGTTTCCAAGTTTCCCTCTTCCAAGCACCAGCGGTGTTAGATTAGGTAACACCATAATCATCTCATCCTAGCTGCGTTACACTTCTAAAGACCCTAGTTCCAAGTGAGCTCACAGCCACAGGTTCTGGTAGATGTGGGTTTGGGGGATGCTACAACCCTGTATCTCTGGCCCCAAAGAGGAAAGGACCACGCTGACCTTTGAGTCTGGTAGAGTCTGATGGAGGTATAGCACCCCACTGGTTCTTCTCTAGCCAGTGCTGCTAGGAATTCCCACTAGGGATTCTTAGAACGCAAGACCATTGGGGGAAAAGTCTCAGTCTCTAGGGAACCTTTAAAGCAGGCTAGTCTGGCTCACTTGGTCCATAAGATGGGTGCCGCTATCAGATACTCTGAAGTGTTTTGCTTTGCATTTTATAGTTGAAAACACTGAAGTCTAGAAGAATCGTTTTCCTTAAATTGCACCATTGGTAAGCGAAGAAGTCAGGTCCAAAGTGAGCCCTTGATGGTCTAGTGCCCTTTGTATGGTCCTTTGTCTTAAATACTTCATTCTAATAATAGTGCTTAGTAAATCAAGAGTAGTACACCTATGGGTACCTTGCAAGAATCGAGAAGACATTTTCTCCACCATAATTTGCATCAGCCTCCATCAGAGACAGCTTAACTTTTAAAGAATAATAATGCTACTTTTGATATAGATGTGTTCACAATCATATGAGCAAAAGCATAAAAGCTTTTAAAAGCTGCAAATATTTGTTATTATAACCTAGGGTGTGAGCAGATGCAGTAGGCTTGATTTGGAAATGTTACAGCCTCTGTACTTCACCCTTTGCAACTCCCTCACTTTCCAACCAGGCTGTCCCCCAAACCCCTGCAGCACGGAGTTCTGGAATCTTAACACAATCATGACGATGGTCACCACTGTCTCCAATGTGCCCAGCGTATGTCAAACTCTATCCCATGTGTTGTAGAATAATTCTCTCCTTTTTCCTTCCCAACAGTGCTTTGCAGGAAGAACTTCTTTCTCTCTTAGCAGACTGGGAAACTGAGGGCAAGTTTGGCCCCTGGGTATGTTTTGTGTGTGTGTGTGTGTGTGTGTGTGTGTGTGTGTGTGTTTATCTGAATGTCTCTGGGTAGGACAAGCACTCTGCAGTTGTCAAAGGTTCCATCATCCCCTGCTATTGTAATTACACTTACTTCAAAAACAAGTCAGTGCTTTCTTAGAATGGCTTTAATGAGACAGTCACACACTATCCTGCTCATCTTTTTAAAGGCTAAATCAGTGGATTGCAGCATACAGAAATGTGGGTGATTGTTACCACAGTCAGTTTGAGAATATTTTCAACACTTCAAGGAGAAGACCTCTGCCCTTTAGCTGTCACCTCCCTCCTCCTGCAGCCCTAAACAACCACTAATCTACTTCTTATCTCTGTGGAGCTGCCTATTCTTAACATTCCACATAAGCAGAATCATGCAGCATGTGGCCATGTGTGTCTGGCTTTTTTCACTTAATATTTTCCAAGTTTGTCTGCTTTGTGGGTTGAATCAGTACTTTACTGAGTGAATACTATTTCATTGTATGGATATACCACATTCAGCTTTTATCACATGTAAGGATTGGTGGGCGTTTGGGAAGTCATATTTTCTTGATACCATATGTCAGCCCCTGTCTTGAGTTCTTTATCTCATTTAACCCTCACAACCTTGTTAAGTGGGTGCTACAATTACCTTATTTCATCATTACCCTTATAGCTCACACCAAAGTGCCATACACATTATCTAATGTGTCCAAGGTCACACAGCTAGTGCATATCTGCCTGGGTGCTGAGATGTTTGTGACTCCAGTGGTACATGATCCCTCTTTTTCATTAGGGTCTTTAGGGACAGCTCATACAACCCCCTACCCACCCACTCATTGTCCACAAGTGGAGTTCTAAATGGAAATGAGAACCTTCTTCCATACCCAGCCCCTCACCCTGGCTCCTTCTGAGGGCTGTCCAATGCCTTCACGGCCAGGAACATTCCAGAAAACCACCTCTAAAATACAGACAAATATCTTTATTCAACAAAGGATGTTTGGCCAACAAAATCCTTTAAGGGGTGTCATTGGAGCCTTGTAAAATCCTCGTTTTTTAGGATTTTGCTAGTTCAATATTTGTGATCTTTTCAAAAGGCTGAGCTGGGCTAGAGCAGGATTTAGTGAGTAAACTTTTCTTCATAGAGAGTGGAAATTCAGAGTATAAACAGGATTGAAGATGGCGTGCTTAAACAAAGTGTTTTCAAGCTGCCTCAGAAACAGCCAGGAGCAATGCAGGCGACCCAGGTGCTGAGAGGTAAAGTTCCACACATTCTTACTTATTCTGGAAACAAGTGCCCCAGAGACCCCGCAGGAAGCCTTGCCACCACCATAGGATGACAGCTCATCTTAAAAATATGCTAGTTTTCAGACTCAGGCTCTGGATCCCAGAACCAAATTTCTGGTTCAAGTTTTCCCTTCTGTGGAAAGTCTTTTTCTGCCAATCAGATTTTCAGCAGATCTAGGGGGCCAGGCTCTAAGCCCCCAAAGAAGTTACCTGCAGGTCCTAGAAGAGGCCAAGAGGAAAGAGGATTTGGGGGAAATTCTGGGCATGGGGACTCTCTTATCCCTTCTCGGCCCTGTTGTTCTTTCCAAGCAGAAACTCCACCCAGCAGAGAAGTTTGAGGCAGTAGGAGAGGAACCCTCAGCACTATAAGCCTGTTGAGTCATGGTTGACTTTGATCCAGGCATTTCCAGTGGCCTGCAAACGAGGGAGTGAGAGCATCTATAGATCCCAAGTCTCCGGGGGGAAACCTTGCGCTTCTTCTAGCATGTTAGACTCTGCGCTGTAACATATGGGCATAGGCCATGCCACCCTGTTCTGATTTGGGGATTAAATTATTTTAAAATGACAAAGAGACTTCAATCTTATGTAGTTTTTCAGCGGATGCCTTTTATCCCGTCTTCCGGCAGCTTCAGTGACATTCTCTTTGGGGAGGGAAGCCCAGCCCCAGCAACAATTCCACAGGCTTATGACCCACCGTATGAGTTGGACCAGCCTCACTGACATGGATGTGAAAGGCACTGGTCAGGTCAGCTAAAGAACTAAGGCATGGGACTGACTTTCTCACTGGTTTTGTAGCTGACTTCTCCTTTTTGGGCTTCTGTTTCTCCTTCTAGAAAATGGAATATTCAACTGGAAGGAAGCACACCAAGCCTCCAACTCATATGCCAGTTCAGATCTATTGGTAGAGGCTGCCTGGAGGACTGTTCTAACAAGCTTTTGATATTTAGCAGGAAAGAGAGCTGGGATCAATTAGCAATGTCTGCTTTGAGCAAGGGAGAGAAAGCAGGGGCACATTCACTTGCCATATACTGATGACTTCTGATATTGATATACTCAAAGCCTTGCTGGGCTCAGATCTTGTATGATTTTGATTTGTCTTGCTTTTGTTTTTTGCCTTCTCCCAGGACCAATTTCAAGGACTTGTTCCCATCCACCAAGAAGTGACAGCAGCCTATAGATAATTGCTGCTAATTTCAGATCATGTACATTACAAAAAGTCAAGATAAAGGGACCCTAGTTCTCCTAGAAGATTGCCTTTCACTGGTCAGCCCAGAGCTGAGAACCCAGCATAAATAACACCTTCCTTGGTGAGTCAACATAAAAGAAAGGCAAGAAGCATCCTTCATTCACTTGTTTTAGGCATGAGAGATCAGTAAAGCAAAACACCACCAGCAAAAGTGAAAACTTTGAGCAGAGATGCACTGGAAATGAAGTAGCCCCACTCTCTGTAAAGTGAGGACAGTAACAGTCCTTCCCTGGAGGAATTCCTTGTGACAGGCAATGAGATAATCCTACAAGCAGCTCGGCACAGTGCCTGACACCCAGCCATCATGCCTACTCAAAGTGATCCAGTGCTCCTGTATTATTCTGTAGCTCATTTTTTGGGACCAAGGATATTAAATCCATTCTGAAACTGGCCCTCCCATTTGTCAGGGCAGGAGCTCTCTATCTCACCACCAAGGCCTTAGGTTTGCCAGTTCCAATAACACGATTAGTCATTTTTCATTCCTAAGATAGCTACCCATGGGTGGGTGCACATGTGCCTGTGCAAGTGTATATGTGCCATTCTGAGAAGGGGAAAAATCCATATTCTCTCTCTTCTGACTGAATTAATCAAATAAATCTTCTGTAAGGAGCTGCTAAATGAATCACAGATGGCTATGCCTTTTTACAGGTTGCGGAAAGCACCCGTTACAGTTCTTTTAATTTATCAGAGGAAAAAAGATGCCCTCGTGTGCCCCTTCCCTCTTGCAATAATAATCAGAACCAGTCTATTTTCCAAGGGTCCAAGACTCATTTTCAAAAAATGTGTATCAATAGATGTAACAGCGGGAAGATTATTTTGCCAAGTTCCAGCCTCCAGCGCAGCGAAGGTGCCCTGGCTGGGGAGAGCGTTTATAAAACCACATTTAATAAAAGAGAGTGTTATATTAAGTATGTTTGCTAGTGTATTTAAGCATATGGTTTCCATATCAGGCAGAAAGATGGCAAACACATGCTTTACCTTCTTTCGAACCTTTCCTAGAGACCTCCTTTCTAATGGGTGGTGGGATAGGAGGATTTTTTGTTTGTTTGTTTTATGTATGTTGTTTTGTTTTGCTTTTTCCAACTAGGGCTCACATGGAAAAGCATAGAAGAATGTTCACCAAACATGTGGAGATTGCTTTTTCTGCTTCTGTAATTAGCCCAAGAGAGTTGCTCTGCTTTCTTTCTGCAACTATCCTAACACTCACCGGCACCTCTGGCCTACTCCAAGGCATGAGGAGATGGCCAGCTTGAAAGTGTGAATCAATTTCAGCTGCAAAGAACTTGAGCTCCTGGATTTTAAACATGAACACTGTGGTAAAAGCAAGATCTCCAGAATGACTGCCTGGCTTTATGTCCTCAAAAGTCCTTGTTTACTAGACAAGCCCTCCAATCATTTGTCTGCCAAGAGATGCCCTTCTGGCACTTGGGCTGAATATTGGAGATTTTATCTCTTCCCTGTAGGTCAGAAGCCATTGCCTGTGGCTCTGTACTCAGAGGGTCCCTGGAAAGGAAGCTAGGAAAGACCTCTGCGGTCTATCATCATGAGCAACCTAAGCAATCCCCCAATTCTGAGACAATCTCAGAAGTCCAAAGGCCAAACTAGGAAGGGGACTGGCGAGAGGAGGGCTCTGCAGTGAGGCTGCCTGGCCCACCCCCCACACCAGCCCAAGCAGATTTGCCTGAGCGAGTTATAAATCTACTGGTACCATTTCTTTTTCGTCACTTGCCTAATCCTGTGCCCTTCGTTTCATGTGCTGTAATTATTAACATCTGCTTTCTGAGCCTGACCCGCATGGAGTTTGCAAAAGCAGTTCTTGGTCCGAACAATGGTGACAGCTGTTTCATTTAGCCTAGGGCCAGCACTTCCTGTTCAGTCTACATCTGCCCTTCTGTGTCCAATTTCTGTTTCGGGGTTTTGTGTTTTGTTTTCTATTTTCTTCCCCTTCATCTGACCTTAATATATGTTTAAGAAGAATTTCTAACTTAGCACTACAGCTAGTATTTCTAGCACATATGCTTATTAGATTGACAAGAGCCAGGAGGAGACAGGAGAAAGCTCAGATTGTCTTCAGCAGCTAACATGGGACAGGCAGGAGCAGAAAACAGGGCTGCTGAGGAACTCAGGTACCAGGCTCAGGTACCAAGCTGAGACCTCCTGTGACCTCTTTGGCACCTAGACGTAGGAGAGCTGGGCTCAGCTCATCTGTCCACCAGCCTGGGGTCATCTGCGTGGCTTATTTGGTAAGGAGTCACTCAGATATCTCACAAGGGAACCCTGTGTCCATGTGTGGCCACCAACACACAAGGGCCTATCTTTTCATGCCAAGCAAGATAGTCAGGTGGGGTAAGATTCAGAGGCTCAGATCACTTTTCCCGTGGAGTCACCAGCAATATAATAAAAATCCCTTCCAAGTCTCAGAGAGAAGTCACCAAGACAGGAAAAGGGCATCCAGCTTTGGACACTTCAGTGTACACGCTTGTTTGTGACCAAAGAGGACAGTGACTACACCTCCCGGCTTTTCCAGTCTAACCCTCCTAGCCTAGTTCTAGCTGATGCAAGCTTGGGGTCACCAGCTCAGCTGGTATACAGATGTGAAGTTATTATGTGAGACACGCACCCCCATGAGGACCAGGTTAGAGACCTCAACATTTGTGTAAGGTGCCCTCGGGGATTACTGGACATTTATCACCACATAGGGTACAAGCTATTCTCTGGATATATAAGACTTTTGTAAAGGCACACGTGTCCTGGGGATGTGCAAAGCAGAGAAGGGGAGTCAGGGAACTGAGATGAGATGATTCAAATGGGGAGAGGCAGAGGCTGTCTGTGCCCCTTGCTGGATCAGAGGGCAATGTGATTGGCAGAGGTTACAGAATCTGCTGCACCCCCTTTGTTTGTCTTCACAATGAGACATTCCACTGCAGAGAATGGAAGCCACTAGTCTATGGCTGTGGCTTGGTTAAGTTTGACCCTGGCAATCCAAGGCACAGGAAGGTCAATCTGTGCTGCTTCCAGAAGCTCAGGGGCATTTCCCCATTCCAGTGGGAAACGTCCCTTTCAATCCTAGCCCCTCTCACCCTTCTAAGTCCCTTGCATGAAAACAATTTAGGACCCCACAGCTAGATTGGAAGAGTGAGGCAGGACAAGCGGACCCCAGCCTTGGCACTCCTGCCTGAGACCTACTTTAAGATCACTGCTTTTGGTTCAGCTGCCAGGAGACAGCTGAACCCAAGCAGCTCCTAAGATAAGAAATGATGCTGACCTGACACCTGGGATGGAAGTCATGGAGGTTCCTAGCAAGTGATTGAGAGCCTGTGTCTTCTGCAAGGAGCGGGCAGAAGGGATAAGGTCGCTGAGAAGGAGGTGTGCTGTGGGGGTGAGGAGACCCACCACTTGCTCACCTTTGACTTGGGTCCAAGGTGCCCAGAGAGAGGCCTGTTCCCAGACACATAGGAGCATCCCAGGAACCTTCTCTCAGCTCTACAGTCCACAGAGCAGGAGTAACAGCCACCTAGGTGCTGATGGCCCCAATGAGGACGGGCCTGCTCTCCACCTGTGGGAAGCCTGGCTCTCCCGGCCGCTAAGAGCAAGCTCCTGTCCCTGCCCCCTCCTCATAGGCCCTGCTGCCCCCTCCTCATAGGCCCTGCTGCCCCCTCCACACTTCCTTCTCTTTCTCATACACTCCTTTTCTTCTTAAAGTTAATTGCAACTTTTTTCTCAGCGCCCTGATCTGGATAAGCCACATCTCATTAGAAAAAGATTTAGCCGGAGCCAAAGCAGGCTGGAGAAGGAATCCCTAATCAACAGAGAAAAGATTTGGGTGTAATTGCTCTCTCTCACCATTCCTGCCCCCCCTTCCTGCCTCAAATCTTTTCTGCTCATTAATCTGAAAAGAAAGTCGCAGTCTAATGTCTTGGTGTTCAAGTATCTGCTGCTGCAGAAAGCAAATCTGAGTGCTTTAGGGGCTTGGGGGGAAGGGTTGCATGGAGAGCTTTAGTTCGGGTGTAGGAGTGAAATATTTTGGTTGTTGGGGGCTGTACATAAAGCACTCTAGTTGGGAGTAAAGCTCTTTGGAGTGTGTGTGTGTGGCTGTGGGGTGCTTTGGTTGTGAGGGAATGTGTGTGAATCTCTGGTTATTGGTGTGAGTGCATGAGGTGGTGTGATCATTGACTGTGTTGTAGAGCCCTTTGATGATTGACTCCGTGTGTGTGTGTGTGCGTGCATGTGTGTGTGTGTGTGTGTGTGTGTGTAAAGCTTTTTGGTTATTGCTGTGTGTACAGGAAGTGCTTTGCTTATTGTGTGTGTAAGTAAAGCCCTTTTGGTGTGTGTGTGTGTGTGTGTGTGTGTGGCTCTGGTTATTGATGTATGTGTGTGTGAAGTGTTGAGATTATTAGATGGATGTGTGAAGCTCCCTTGATTGTTGTGTGTGTGTGTGTGTGTGTGTGTGTGTGTGTGTGTGTGAAATATTTTGCTTCTTGGGGCATATGAAGGGTTTGGTTCTTGGAGACATGTTTGTAAATAGAGAAGGCTGTGGGACTAGGACCCAAGCAGTGAAGCAGAGGACCCTCCAGCCACTGTATGAGGGTGAGGTGGTTGGCTGTTGAGGGGTACATGTGTCACACTGGGATTGCATTGTGTGTATGTGCATGAAATGCTTGGTTTGTGGGATGAATGTGTGTTCACGTGCAGTTGTTCTCTTGGTATTTCACTCTTGCCTGAATTGTATCCTGCCAGAATGCCTGAATGGAAAATGAATTTTAAAGAGAGCCATCTTCTCAGGTAGGGACCTTGGGTCCTTGAGCACCCACCAAAGGAAGAGCACTGGATTTCTATGCTCTTCCTTCTGAATGTGGACATTTTCTACCCTTTGTAATCAGTAAGAGGACAGAAGAGAATTTTTAAAGTTTATTGTAAATTTTAAAAGTCATGCGTGCTCAAGAAGAAAAAAACAGCAGTGTCCACTCTGGAAAAATGTGGACTAGGGAGTAGACAATGGGAAGGGGATCCCTCTGATGCCCTCCAGCACCCCTCCCCAGTACCACTGTGACCTTCCCAGTGAAGGCCACATGTGTCCACTCCACAGTAGTTTCTACAACATACTGTTCTGCACATGCTTTTGTCACATAAAAATATGCATCAGAGATTGTCTTCTGTCAGTAGAGGTGTACATTAATGTTGTATTTTAATCCCTAAAATGAGTTAACCAAGAAAAATAATAAGGAATCTCTGTCCTGGCCAGTCAAGGAGTATGGTGAATAGCTTTCTCCCCAGTAAAGTATGATGATACCAGCCTAGCATGATGCTAAGCCTCTCTTTTATCACCTCCTTCAATGCTCAAAAAACACTAGGAAGAAATCACCACTCCATTCACAGACAAGGGCACCAATGCTGAGAGGCACTGGCCAAACGCACACAGTAGGCAACAGAGCCAGAATTTAAGCCCAGCCCATCTGAACGCAGAACTGTGGCCTCAGCTACTGCCTTCCTTCCAGAGAAAAAGAAAGACCAGCCAGGAGCTGGGAGTGAAGGACAAGTGACGGGTTCTGCCACTCCCAGACCCGCCAGAGAGCCCAGGGGTCCTGTGTCTGAGGTGCTCACCTGTGGTTCCCATCTGGCCCCGGACCAGGCTTACAGGGGCCCCTCCTCATCTTGGTTGGTCCTCCATGGCTTCAGCTCCACTGGCCTGACCCTGCCCTCTGCAGGAGCTCTGGGCACCACTGCTGTCCGGAGATCCCTGGAAGATGTTGGCTTCCACCCCCCATCCCAGCCCCTGAAGGGTAAAGCTTGGCTTGAGCTTTTTTATGGTTCTCCAAGCACAGCCCATGCACAGTTGCAGCCCTTCCACTGAATAATTACCAGATGGAAGTGCCGGCCACCGAGGTGGTGCTCTCTCCTAATGAGGGTTTCTGTTCAGACCACAGAGTTGAGCCAGGTGCAGCAAAAGGAGCATCTGAGTTGTAAATCAGAGGTCTTGGTCTGAGAGGGACAACAACCACAGCTCCAGGATGTGCCAAGACCAAGGCCATGCTCCGGAAGAACATGGTTCCTCCCACTGCTTATCATCCCACCCTCCTCCGCGCTCCTCTGCCTCCGTGTGCCTCAGTCCACTCAGCTTGTTGCAAGCACTCTCACCACGGTAGGACAAAGGACAAAGTGAATATTTTCAGAGAATGTGAAAATCCTGTTTGGGACACTGGAAAGAAGTGACCTGGTCAGGGAAGGTTTTCAAAGGTAGCCCATTACCTGCTGAGATCAGGGAAAGCCTCAGAACACGACCATCCAATACACCAAACTCCGGCCACATGTGACTACCATTCATTTGAAACATAACCAGTGCAAAGTGCAGTGTCCTGTAGGTGTAAAATATACAACTGGGTGTGAAAACCTACTATGAAATTAAAACATGGAAGATCTCATAACTCTATCAACTGGATACTGACAAGATAATATTTTGAAGATACTGGGTTACAAGAAACAAATTATGAAAATTAATAATGGTGCATGCCCTTTACCTCTTTTAATGTGGCCACTAGAAACTTTTAAATTACACAGGTGACTTGCACCGGAGGCTCCCACTGGCAGTAGACAGCAATGACCTAGTATGCAGCACATCCTCCTGTGAATATCATTGTCCCCATTTCAACAGTAAATGAACCAGCTTGATTAAGGACAACAGCTAATAGAAATAAAAGCCAGAATTCACATCATGAGAAGCTGGTGATTCTGGCTGCACCATCTACTGATTTATATAATTCCTGAAGCAAGAGATGCACTGTGTTCACAATATCATGTGCAAAACGTTTTTAGTGGCAGCATGGATTGATAAGAATTTGCCATCTGGGGAAGGCAAAATAATCAATCTTCCAATTAGTGGGGACACTGAGGCACCGGATACTTCTTCATGGGTCACTGTTTGGACAGGTTTTGATGTTCTCTGTGGAATTCGGGCTACTCTTTCCTTCACTGGGCCTTAGTCTCTCCATCTGTCACACAGTGGCTGGGGCTAGATGCTCTCTGAGATTGCTAGGACCCCACGATGCAACTGCTCATCAGATCTCCCACCTGCAAGGTTGAGGATGAGCTGCACTGAACCTGCCTGGGACCCTGGGCAAGTGACCGCTTTTCTTGGGTCACCTGTAAGGTGAGGATAAGAAGAGCCCAAACTTGAGAAAGTTGCTATGAGAATCAATGAGATAATGCCAGTGGCCGTGTGCCCGCCCATGCCTGGCACATAGCGAGTGCTCAGTGCACGCTGGCTCCTGGAGCCCCCTAGCAGTAACTATGATGCCCAGCTGGTTGGATTGTGCTTGTAGAGACACAGCTTCTTGAGCACTTGCCTGGACCTCACCCTAACCCGACACACTCAAATGCTGAATTTGATAAGGCAGTTTCACCCTGAACTTGGCTTTTGAAGGGTTCTGTACCACTGCAACTCAGCTCCCCAATTGGATGGGTAACAGAAGCTTGGACAGGGGCCCAGAGGGAAGCTGGAGGCTCCAGTCACCGAGTATCTTCTGGCATGTTTTAGTAAGACTAGAAACTTCTGCCATCCAGCGATGAGTTAGGGGCTAACTTCTTTCCCTCGGAAGTAGTGGGCAAGCAGATGGAGTTTCTTTTGTCCTTTGGAGGAGGGATGCAGATCCACGGCTACAGGCCTTGTCCGCCTCACTTTCTCCACCGTGGGAAGACTAGCCTTGCTTCTCCTCAGCTGTGAATGTTCTCTTTTACCCCTGAATTTTGGGTAAACAGCCTCCTGTGCTAGCTAAATGCTTTATCATCTCCTCAGCCGGCCGCCTACAGACAACCATTTTGGCCCACGGAAAAGCCCGCATCAAGATTAAATCCAAGCAAGCCGTCTTGCTCTTCTTGGGAAGCGCCCTGCTTTATCTTGCGTTCAGCGCCTGCCATCTGCTGGGAGGTTCTGGTACGGCGTGGTCTCCCGGCTGACGGAATCATTCCTGGGGCTGTAGCCCGGAAATAGCGTACTCGCTGAAAAGGAACTGCGGGTCGTAGTCCTGACAGCTTGGGGTTTAGCACTGAACAAAGTAGGCAAATATCCTTGTTCTTCTAGATAGCATTCTTGCTAAATGATAAATGATTGGGAAAATTTTTAAAGTAGAACATGGAAGGGGGTTGAAAACGCTGGTAGACAAGTGAGTTGCAATTTTACATTTTTCAGGGTGGGTGAGCTTCAGCCACAAGGTGACTGGAGGATTAACTAATGGGCAAGTTGGAACGCCCAGCTGAACTGAGTAGGTGGTTCTGGGTGTGGAAGGCCCACCTGAGGATTGCTGCCACGGCATAAAAGGAGACTGGGAGGGTAAGACTGCGTGTTCTTGATTCTCCTGGAGAAGCTTGCCGGGGCTGGTGTTCCTCATACAGACTCGGCTGTTCTCTGGTCCTCGCTGTCCCTGAGGGTGGCTGTGGTTTTCTCTGGAAGAGCTCTGGCCCTTACATTGAGCATTACTTCCTGGCTCCAGTGCAGCTCCTTCAGCCTGCTGGCACAGATCCTTCATCTAATGGTGCAGACTTTCCAGTTTCCATCGCTGGCCCTTGGGTCTTCCAGGTGCATATCCTTGATATAGGCTTGCGTGAGACATTGCCACGGGCTGTAGGCCTTTGGCTGGACTCATGTGGGACATTGCCATGGGATCCAGGCCCTGAGCTGGATTCTTCTAGTCTCTACCATGCAAGCAGATCTCCTGCACTCTTTTGCATTTGACTTTTAGGGTGAATATAATAAAATAATCCTATAAATTATGTGTCTTGTATTAAATCTACTCCCTTGCAAACCTGGACTACAACACTGACTTTTGAGCAGAGAGTTAGTTGGAGGAAGTGAGGGGGTTTGCCATGGAAGAAGAGTGTAGCTGCACAGGAAATGGAAGTGCAAAGGGCCTGGGGTGGGAATGGGCTCCAGGCTACTCAGGGAGTACCACGGTTGCTGGGTGGCTGGAGAGATGCCAGGGGAGGAAGATTAAACAGCAGGGTAGACCATGAGGGGCTCTTTCAGACAGTGTGTAAGGACCTGCTTATATTAAACTGCTCTGGCTGTCTTAATAAATCCCACAGATGGGGCTGCTTACACCACAGAATTTATTTTCTTGCATTTCTAGAGGATGGAGTTTCAAGAGCCAAGTGGGGGTCAAGTGTGTTTCTGCAGAGGGCTCATCCCCTGGGCTGCGGGTGTGGGCTCTTTGGGTGGGGGGCCCGTGTGGCCCGTGTGGCCTTTCTTTGGTGCCTATGCTGGGCACAGGTTTCCATGTGGCAACTTGGGGAGGAAACACCCAATCCGTAACCCTGGCTTTTACTTCTGAGTTGCTGTATTCGGGTGGGGTGGGGGGACCACCCCTCCAGGACATCTGGAACAAGCTATCAGGAACAGGCCCCTCTGGGGAGCCACTTCATTCATCCAGTGAGCATGCAGAGAACATGCGGGAGGTCCCTGGGACCATGTGTGCTGAAGATGATGTCAGCGCGTGTGTATGTGCGTGTGTGGGTGTCAGTGTGTGTGTCTGTGGGGATGGGAGTGTGAGTGTGTGTGTATGAGTGTGGGTGAGAGTGTGTCTATGTGGGTGGGTGTGAGTAGGGGTGTGTCTCTGTAGGGTGTGTGTCTATGCATCTGTGTGAGTATAGACACAAGTGTGTCTGTGTGTGTGTGAGCAAGTATGGGTGTGAGTGTAGGTGTGAATTGTGTGGGTACATGTGTAACACTGAGCACTCACTCATATCCCATGACTAACTGCGCTGCACCCACAAACCACACGTGCCACAGCACAGGGCTTGGCATCCCCACAGCCCATGGCCCATAACGGAGGCCCCATCCTGTCCTTTGGTACATTCACACCCAACAATGCCCCTTCTTCCATGGACCTGCGCCTCTAGCTGGCCCTGCCCGGTTCCAGCAACTGGGCCTCAGCTCCAGCCTTCCAACCTGGCTACACTGGCTGTGGTGCAGGAGGAGAGCATCTCTGACTCCTGTCCTTTCCCCCTGCCCCAGCTTCTGCTCCAGCGGGAAGGTCAACACCCATCTCCCAGAGTGGCTGTGTGGACGGAAGCAGTCTGAGTCTTGTCTGGTATTTACTGAGCATGTACTGTGTGCCGGGTGCTGACGTGTGTGCCAGGAGTTCAGGGTGTATATTCTATTTGGACCTGGGGTACACTGGCCACACTGACAAGTTTTCAAAAGCAGGTGTGGTTTCTAAAAGCTGATGTTGGATAGGCTCCCAGTTGTTAAATCATGGAGGCATGTGTAGGTACACAGCTACATACACGCTAACAGAATGCAAGGGGCTAAGAGATAGACATAGAAATACTGTATAATGTTCCTTTAAAAGATACATATAATCATATGTAAATAACACAAAGATAAGTATTCAATAGAAATGCTGGGCCGGGGATATAGCTCAGTGGCACAAGCACCTGCCTGGCAAGCGCAAGGTCCTGAGTTCGATTTCCGGTACCAAAAAAGAAAAATAGAAATACTATTGACCTAAGAAGTAGATAGACGACTTCCGGGAAGATGGCGACCAGGTGAGCAGCAAGGGAGCGATCCTCCTTAATAAACACCACCAGCTCGAGACAGACTTGGCGAGCGTGAATGCCGGGACCTCGGCTGGGAAGTTCAAACTGGGCGTATTTCTCTGAGCTGCCGGGGGAGATGCGGTAGGGCGGCCCAGGCTGCCGTGGTGAGACGTGGGAAAGCCCCAGACGCTGGGAGCCAGGGACGCTCCGCGTGGGGAGGAAGTTTGGCTGGGTCCGAGCACCCTGGGAGCACAGCCAGCTCGATCCCTCCCGCCTCCCGAGCCGGTGCAGCTTTCCGGCGACTCCCGACAGAGATCGGCTTTTTGGCGGCGGCAACGCCCGGCGGTCCCACATTTCACGCGTATCGGGAAGGCCACATGGAAAGACCCAAACGCTGGGAGCCAGGGACGCTCCGCGCGGGGAGGAAGTTTGGCTGGGTCCGAGCGCCCTGGGAGCGCAGCCAGCTCGGTCCCTCCCGCCTCCCGAGCCGGTGCAGCTTTCCGGCGACTCCCGACAGAGATCGGCTTTTTAGCGGCGGCGACGCCCGGCAGTCCCACGTTTTGCGCGTATCGGGCAGGCCGCGCGGAGGGCCCCAAACGCTGGGAGCCAGAGACACTCTGCGCGGGGAGGAAGTTTGGCTGGGTCCAAACGCCCTGGGAACACAGCCAGCTCGGTCCCTCCCGCCTCCCGAGCCGGCGCAGCTTTCTGGCGACTCCCGACAGAGATCAGCTTTTTAGCGGCGGCAACGCCCAGCCGTCCCACATTTCGCGTGCATCGGGCGGGCCGCACAGAAAGCCCCAAAGGATAAACTGGCACCTTGGAACCTTCCAGCCTGCAGGGACTCCGAAAACTGGTGAGCATTCTGCGCTCGCGACCAGATCACCGAGTGGGGGAGGAGATCCATCCCTATACCTGCAGGGAACCCTGGGAGGGCAGTGGAGTGGTCTTACACACCTCACCCAGGTCATTTGGTAGGGAGTATCTAACCAATATCTGTACAGCCTTTTAAGCGGAACTCTCAGCAGAAAGCTTAAGGGACATTCCCCCAAAGAAAAGTCATTGGAGCAACCTCTGCAGCAGACCTTTGCCTGCTGAACTGCCTGGGGAATCTACTGCTCAATATTTTGAATCAGATACCCAAAAAAGGGAAGACAGAAGAACAAATCT